>CAVNZG010000097.1:0-178051 GCA_963693315.1 Diogma glabrata
AAATAAAATAACTAAAATTTAAAGAGCAGAGTTACCGATTCGAAATCGAATTTACCTAAACTAGTATATCTTTTATCCTTCCGACAGTAATAAAAATAGTCTTATTTTTTTAAAAATCATTATGGTGTGTAATGGCATATGAGTCTTAACGTAATAAAAAATAACAGCAATTTTTATACTTGTTGCGCAAATTTTTTTTGAATCAACGCAACACAATAAAAGTATAAATAATAATAAATAAATAATATTTAGTTTTTTTACAATTAATTCCATACAGTTAATAAATTCATAAATATCAAATTTTGCACTAATGAGAAACCAAAAAAGAGTCATATTAAAAAAATTAATTTGACTTTTTTATTTGAGAGAGGAACATGCGCACTAGTTTGAATTCTTTGTTTTTCAGATAATTTTAATTAAAATCAAAGCGACAATGAATTCAATTCAATTATTTGATCCTGCCGAAAACTATAACAATAAGTTAATTTTGTTTTTTTTAAACCATTATTATGTGCGTTATTATGCTTACAGAATAAAATAAATAGCTCTTAATTTTATTCTATTGTGCAAAGATTTTAGAATCAACGCAACACAATAAAACAATTTATTTGATTGTATTGAACTCTGAAATAAATTCTCCTTGATTGTATTTTATAAATAATTTCATTGTAATTTATAAAAAAATCAGCATAAACATTTTCGCTCTCACTTGAAATTATATAAAACAATAAATTCGAATTAATGCGGATGTACATCTCTCGAATATTAAAACCAAAGCCCTTCTATAATTTTATTTGGATTAATTTTACAATGTAAAAATCTAGTTATTGTATATGATCGTGTTTTGGATTCTCATTAATACAGAATTTGATGTCTTTCGTTGTAGGTCATTTTATTTTCAAAATATCAAATAATCAAATAGGTATTGGAATTGAATAAAGTTTATTTAATTTTATAGAACGAAATGTATAAAGTATTGCACGAACAAACAAATCAAATAAAATTAATTGTCTTCCTTTCTATTCGTTTATTTCTTTTATTTATGAATTCCAAAATGATTCAATTTAAATTAATACATGTTTCTCTGTCAGAAGAATAAAATATAGTCTTGGGCTCGTGTTTAATGACTTTTATTCTCTCACAAATTTCCAATGCTCCCTCGTGTCCCACTGTAAACTTTTGCTCAAGAATAATATATATGATTAAAAACTAACTCAATGAAATACTATTAAGAAGTATACCTGATAAATGTCATAGATGACTTAAAACATTATGGATACTAATAGAGCTAATGAATCTATGCGAGTTTGTTCAGCTGGTTATTTTAAATTGAGAAAGATAAATGCAGTAAATTAGTGATATTGTTGATGAGTGTTAAACTAAACAAGAGCCATTGGACTCAATCGACAGTACCATCTAGTTCAGATTCTAAAATAAGTGAACCAGAAGCCAGTTCAAGTACCAAGCGTAAACAAAAAACATCTGTCTGTAGTTTTATTATGTAAAAGGCCAAATCCTTAGAATACCAAAGGAAAAGAAAAAAACTACTTTTGGGTTTCGCCACCTTTGAAAATCTAAAAAAAAATTTATGTAAAATAAGTAAAAAAGTTAAATATTTAATTAATAGCTGTCCCTCGAATTCAAAGCTCGTGTCAAACTGAATCACTATGACAATAAATGACTGATAAATTTTATTAAGTTTTATCAATGAAACACTCCTTCAACCTAAACTAAACCCAAATAAAACCATTGTCAATGGAAACTAACCCAACATTCATATCACGAAGAGTAAACTCAAATATATTTTTTTTGGTAAAAAAGGAAATTGAAAACTTTAACTAAATTTGAATCAGTAGAAAAAGGTTTGCTTCCCTAGTACAACATTTGTTTTTTTTGTATATGGGTCTCTTTTTACAATTTATTCCCATTTATAGATTTTCTTTTTCATTTCCTTTTTTTCTATAAATTTTCTTTTTCTTTTCTTGTTATTACTTGTTGGTGACTGGTACTGGAGTTTTTTGTATCATTAAATGATTGGGTTTCAATCATTGAACTGTTTTGAAATGAAGTTTATTTGAATAACAATTCAAGCGTATTTTATTCGGTATTTGTAAAAAACTGTGTGATTCAGAGTTCATAAAAAGCTTTACCAATGCATCTGGGACGTGGATTCGTTCCCTGATAGCCAATTGAAACAAGGTTCATATAGAATAGAAATTTAGTAATCGATTAGATTTCATGTTGAAAAAAATTTTTGGCAAATGGCTGTACATCGACACCATTTCTTTTTCACTTTTTCACGACCACTGTAAAATGACTTTACGTTTTGAATAGAGATTATGAATTTGTTTAAAACCGCATTATAGCTGCTTTTATTTTAATGAATAAAATTCAATAAATAAACGCCATCCATCGTCAATTTTGTATTGTAAAGATGAATTAATTAACGTAGCTAGAAGGTACCCGCAGGGCCAATGCTTTACAAATAAGTAGTTTTTTGTTGGATTAAATGCTTTTATAATTTTTGTAATTTTTGTTTATTGTCATTTAATTTAATTTAATATATTTGATTAGTATCATAAAAATGTTGAAATTGTAATATTGGCAGCTAGCAAAAGCAATTAGGAAAGGGTCTCTAAGGAGTCCACATCATATACCATCGAAAAATCAAATCGTGTTATAGAACCGAAAATCAGTAGACTGAAAGTTCATACCACCGAATTTCGTACCATCGAATCGTTTTGAAATCATTAGATCGAAATATCATATCACCGAAAATTCATTTCGGCGAAAAGTCACAACATCGAATCATCACATCACCAAAAATCATATAATCGAAAATTTAATTCATGAAATCGAAAAATCATTTGATTGAAATTTGTAAAATAAAATAAGAAAATCGTATTATTGAATTATCATAACATCGAAAGTTTTCGATATAATGAATAAATCATTACATCGAAAAATAGTGTAGACCCTACTCAGTGCTTGGCATATTCTAAACATAAATGTAAGATATCCGAAGTATTTATTAATTATTATATTGATTTATATTATATTTCTATGCATTCATCCGGATTTTGTTACTAAATTTTCGATTGGCGAAGAGCTGGCATATCAAAATTAGTATGGTGAAGTATGGTTTTTGAAAACAATTCATTCAAGTGAATATGTGGAATATTCTGGATTTGGAATATGGGGATCTGTATAATCCTATTAGAAACATAGTTTCATCAACAACACACATCTTCAGTGCTAGAGAATTATGGTGCTTAGAGTTCAACTCGTAAGCCTTAATTCTCATACATGAAAGTGAATTTCGAACAAATACACAGACACCATCGTCGGCTTAGAGTGTAAACCTGCTAAATCCACTTTTATCGTTATAACGTTTTTTATGCTATTCATATAGTGTAAAAAAAGATACACAATCGAGAATAAATTTCACTGTCAGTTTTATTTTTCAACCGTCAAAGACGCATGATGAGTAAAACTGTCAAATCCATGACTTCAAAACGTTCAAAACAACAAAACTGCTAAATCCATGTTAACCGTCATTTTGTACCGAGCTTTTGGTACCGGCACGTGTGCTCCTGCAAATAATTACTTATTTCTGTGATCATGAAGTACCTGAAGGTTAAGCCTTAAAAAAACTACAAAGGTATGTGTTTGTATTGTTATCTTTTTATATTTTTGTGTATCATAATATCATAAAGGGCTATTATTTTGAAAACGTACATTTGTTTGTCGATTTTTAAATTTTTAAAAATCTGAAACTTTGATATATTGTTGGTATGGTTCTGTATTATTTTTTTGAGTACACTTAATTCGAGTTATGCGCGTGTGAATTTTTGAGACTTTTTCACGATGTTTTGTTATGGTGTTCAATGGTTTGCTTATAGATCTTACAAATCTCATGCGATTTACGTATATTTTTGCAAGTAAAGAGAAAATAGTTGAATAATCGAAATGTGTAAGTTATAAATTAAGAATTTTTTTTTACTACTTGCATGAGAGATTTCAATTATTTACTCAAAAACCCAAGACAAAAATTATTTTTCTCAGCTATGGTTACTAAGAATTATTCCCCACGCCTAATAATAAGTATTTTAGTACCTTCGTAAATAAAATAATGAATGAATGCAAAAACTCCTTTGCAACTATAGTAGTTTATTTGAAATTTTAATTCGTGTTAAACAGAATTCTGTTGAAATTTAGTTTAGTTGTGAGTTGTAGTCTAAAAAAATTCTAAATTTGGCTCAACAATATTGAATAGATTTTCAATTTCATGTCAAAAATAAATAAAAGCTATATTTTTTAATGCAAAGCATATGTGATTTTTATATAGTTTTAAGAAAATTCATTGAAAATAAATTTCTAGCTAAGCAACCCTGAATAATAAATATCCAATACGCAATCCAATGATATGATAAAAAATGTTTCACCAAATCAAAATTTTTATTTATTCACCATTTGCTTATTAATTGACATTTTATTTTGTGAATAATTAAGAGTTTTAGTGCATTTTTATATCAAGTAGTAAAAAAAATAGTATATAAACCTCGGTGAAGAAAATTTTCTCCATTTCGGCGCTTAATTCGCTCGAAACTTCGTTTCTCGCGAATTAATATCCACCTCAATGTAGAAAATTTACTTTATCACCTCGTTATATAATGTACTATTCTCTTTTCCTCTAGGTAAACCTTGGTTTACTTCAAAGCTCATATCTCAAAAATCGTTCTTTGTTTTGTTTTTTACAAATTTTAAAGTAAATACATGTAGCTATGAAATTATGAATTTTTAATATATTGACCGATTTGATTTTTCTACAAATTAAATCTTCCACTCTAAATTAAATCTTCTACAAATTCATTCTTTTTTTCATGGGTTCTAATGAATATCTATAATATCCATACCTTGCATTAACCATTGCTCATAGTCATAATGTTTTTTTCGTAACATTCAAGAGATTCCAAAATATTTTCTGCGTAAGCTTCCACGATATTTTTACGATCATTTCATATATTTGTTGCTCAATCCATTGTATCATTAGAACAACTTAGTCTCTTAAGCAGGTCCTTTTTCATTTTTATTTAAATTTTGGAGTGGTTTACACATAAAACGTACATTTTTATGTATCATGCATATACAGACATTGTGTGTTTCCGTATATCCGGTTAAAATACATTCCCTCAGTCGCAACGTGGTGAACTTTGAGAAGCTGATTTGGACATCAGGGTTTTCTTCCAAGAACATTTCTTAGATGTCCGTGAGAGTCCATAACACCAACCTCTTTGATTTCTTGATTCTTGTAACAACATCTTTAAGACCAGGCATTGTTTTACTAATTATAATTGCTTGTTCCGGCAATGGTCCAATAAAAATAGCCAAGTCCTGTTTACCATTCATGAACTAATGCTTGACAATTCAAGGGTAAAACTATATACTGGCTCTTTTCTGTAAATCATAGATGTTGCAAATAATTGAACACAACGCAGAAGCCGAATAAACTTTCAAAATTAAATTATATAGTATGCTTTGAAAATTTTGTTTTAAAATATTGAATAGTTTATTCTTTCTTTTGAAATTTGATATCCAAGCAGATAATACGTTTTCATGAAACTTAAAGTCATTAAAATATGAGATTCAGTAATTGTAACAAAAGATAAAGAAAGCTGGTTTAACAATCGAGAAAAGTCTCACATTTCAAAATTTGTGAAAGAAAAAAACTAATGTAAGAAAACTATTTCAAACTGATTAATTGATTGTAAATCTGATTGTAAAATGAATTATAGGTTTGAGTACTGCATTAAAAGACAAGAAACATAAATTGAGTTTTCGTCAAAGCGCATACTACAGACATTTTACAACAATAGATATGCCGATTAATGGTTCTAGTACTGGCCAAATAACAATAGCCAAGTACTGTTAACCAATAATGGCCCAGTGCTTGGTCGCATTTCTAAGTCAACTAAACCCTTCTCGGATATTCACTGGAAAACACTACTCCCAATAAAATAACTGCCAAAATGTTTTTCTTTGCCGATAATCAGAAACATTACAATTTAAAGGTTTGTAATATTTATACTAATTCAGTAAATTATGATTTTTATTGAAAGAAATATTTATTTATAATAGTCGTATGCTTATGTTAGCGTTAAGATGTTGAAAGTATATCAAAATCTTCGTTGGTTGGGATCTCTCTTATTCTCAATAAAAACCTGCTTTAATCAGTAATGCACAGAATATGTTTCAAATTAAGCACGGATGTTAAAATATAAATTTCTCAATATATTTGATTTACATTTAGTAATTAATTAATTTCATAAAAAACACATGTGAAAAGAGTCTCAAAAATTCACACGCGCATTAGTCCGATTCAGAGTACTCAAAAAAAATTCAGTAATTGTTTTTTTCCCTCGTCAATACAAACAATATATCAAAATTTCAGATTTCTTAAAAATAGTCAATTTTTTTCGATGTACGTTTTCAAAAAATAGTCCAATAATAATAATTTAATAATTTTTGTTTACGAAAAACCTGCTAAGTTCTATGTTAAAAATTTGATTAGAAAAATCTGTTAATTCACAAAAGTGGTTATAAAAAAATAAATACTGAATTAAATAACCTTTTTTTGTCTCTCCTGATAATTTAATTTGTTGGCTGTTAGCAGGTTTACACTCTAAGCCGACGCCATGCTTGTTATAAAAGGAATGTTCCAATTCGTAACTAGGTATCCGGTATTTATCGAGATCCAATTTCGATGCTTTGCCACTGACAATTGTTTCGGTAAGAAACAATATATCAGGTTTATTTTTTCTATGTAATAATGAACCTCGTTTAAATTCGAATTGAGACCTTATGTTGGTGAAGTCAATACTAAGCTGTTGGTTCACACTGCTGCCATTTTGTTGAGACTTAAAACTACCCTTTGCCATTGCAGGTATAGATACTGAAATTCGACCAGACCTAAATTTCAGAACTAAACAGTACAAAAAAACTGGGTATCTCAGTCTCAAAAACACGATAGCAGGTTTCATGCAACAGTTGCACGATAAGGAAAAAGCAAGCAAAAATGGGAACACAAAAGACACTAACAAATAATGTTAAAATAACTAACTGTTAAAATTATTTCACGATTTAGTGATCGAATGAAATTTTATAATAGGTATAATAAGTTATATATATAAAAATCAACTAAAATGGATCAATTTCAGATGTAAAATTTCTAAAATACATCATGAAATTTTAAACAAAAAATTTGGTGTCAGTGAAAGTTTGGATAATTGAATAATTAATTCGTCACACTAACAAATTCGAAATAGCTTAACAAAAGAGTGTTTTGATAATAAAGAGTAGACTGAATTCCAATAAATTTTTCGTATCGAAATTGTCATCAACGTTAAATATTATTGCTCTTGGCAGTAGTCTGAACTATGACCAGCACAAACTAGCGTTGTTTTTTGGTAACGACTGTGTCACCAGTTAGCTGGCAAGAACGATTTTTTTAAGGTGAATGGAGTCAACGTTATTTTTCACATTTCATTGCACTATAACGTTGGTTCTGTCAAAACAAACATTCATTTAATTATATAGTATACTTGGAAAGTACTCGTTATTTAGCGTATGGTTTTTATGACACATTAAAAAACAAAAATAAAACTTAAAACAGCTAGATTTTTCTATCAAATCTACCTAAAACAAAACATGAATACACATTAAATGAGCTTACAATCAATTTGATTGCGCGTCTTTTAGTTAAAAATTAAAATGTAAAATATTTGAGCATTGAGCAGTACATTTGAACATTAGATGTTTACATCGAGTGAGTCTATCCATGCTACTACATCGGGAGTTGCCAAATTGATGTCTGAGATGTCACCATTGTATCGTCGAATTGGACACACAGCTGCCATGTGTTTTATGGTTTGTTGTGGAGCGCTGCACTCACATTGAGGGGACTCTGAAATTCCCCACTTGCGTAGAAGTCGTTGGGTAGAAGTCGGATTAGTAATAGAAAGCCCAAGTGTATTGTAATGATGCCAGGAGGTGTCCCAGGCATCTAAGTTGTTAAAATTAGTTGCCAGCAGGTTGCTGGCAGTTTTATGTGGAGGTTTTCTTGACTTCAATCGACAATGAGTATGGTCCCCGTAAGATTAGTGCAAGGGTAACGTAATGTTGTTGGTTACCTTTTTATATTCACGCATGAGCGCATGTGAGCGTCTGAGTGCAGGTGGAGCGATATTGCTTAACACAGGAAGCCAAGGTAAAGGAGTAGACCTGATAGTACCACTTATAGTACGCATCGTGGCATGCAGCTGGCAGTCAACTTTCTACTCGTATTTTTATAATAACTACTCGTACTTTTATATTAACATTTTCTCTAAAGCAGCAAGAGTTCCTTGAACAACTAATAACAAAATTTTTTTAAAAACTTTAGTGAAGAAGGAATGTGTTCAAATTTGTCGAATCGTTTATTATATTATCTGAAGCAAGTAATGGTAGTGTGCGGTCGTGTAATATGATAATGATAATCTACAATATACACGAATTTTACGTGAAACTTTTGTTTTTGTAACACCCCACTCAAGAATAGTTATCACAAAGAAAAATCATGCTTTTTTGTATCACATTGTGTCAACCGAATACTAGGAATGCTTGTTCAAACAATTTTGGTATACTGACTGCGGGAAGCAATTTTTTTAATTATTTTTATTCCACTCAATTACAAAGAGAACAAAGTTTGGTTACATGATAAAATGGTTAAACAATGGATTTTGTAATTACTAAGAAACATATTAAGAAGCCATAGAAAGGCTTTCTTACGTAGAAATAAAATTAAGCAAAATAACTAAATTTTTTTTTTAATACTAACATTAGTATATTTTCTACAAGAGATGAAAACGCCGATTTTCGTGAGCGGACATTTGTTCACGAGACGCGCAACCTAACATTCAAAATTCATTTTGTATTTTATCATGGTTGCTTTGATTGTAAGACTTTAAAAATTACACGAAAATATCATAGCAACTGCAATTTATTATTTTGTGCAACTGCAATTTATATAACTGATGTACCGACAGTTATTATATTTCTAACAAATTCATCAATTTTATTACATCATTTAAAATACTACCAACAACTTAAATAATTGTTAACGTCATCTTTCTTACATCATGCAGTGAGTGAAACATTTAAGTACATTTTTTAAATGAAAAATTGCAGTTGTATTGGTGTTGGACTGATGATCTCGGTTTCTTCGGTCTTTGGGGTCGTCATAGCTCCTGATTTTGTTTTGCTTTTTCTCTTTTGCGTGCAAATTTGATTATCTGTATTGAACTGGGGATATTACTATTCGCGCACACATGGGTGAAGCTCGTCGGATTACAACTCTACCTCTGTCCTCCGATTGCTTCCGATATATTCCATTTGTGCATTTTGTGGTAGACTTTAAAATTCTACTTTTTTTTAATTAGTAAGGTTAACAGAAACAATTGTAGCTAAACATTAGTTCAATTGGTTAGACCAAATAAAGTTTTACAAACCAATTTTAACTAATAATTATAATTCGTTAAAAGGTGAATTCGCAACAAATGGTGGCAAAAGCGGTATTCAAAAATATAAATAAACTGTAGTTCTGTCAGTTTTAATAATAAAATTTAGAACTTTACTCAACGGTATCAAACTCATACAAACTAAGATATTTGCATATCTAACTCTCCATACCCACAGCTCATCAAAGCACAACTACATCAATACCAAACAAACAAAAACTATGTATAAACAAAGAATATTGAACTTTTTACTTTTGGTTTTGATGTTTTTATGGTGCAGTTGATTTCGAATATGATTTAGAAAGTTTTTCTTTTATTCTTTATTTTTGTTGCAAAGTTATTAAACAACAAAAATATTTAATCTAGGAAAATCATGACAAACTTTTCATATTTATTCATTTATAATTTTTTCAAGTTGTTGCTATTTAATGTATAAATATTATGCATTTAAATTACAACAAAATATGAAAATTATTCATTTCAAAACGGAATATTTTCTTATTAAATAAACAACAAAAGTTTAGGTTTGTGGAGAAAAAACAAATTAATGAGATTTTTATTTGATTTTCTTTCATATTAAAATTTTTGAAAATTTTTCTAGATTAAGAATGAAAATAAAAAAAAATATAATGTATTATCAATCGTGAAACTTAAACGAATGGATGAAAATTTCGCTATGTAATAAATTTTATTTTAGAATGACAAGAAAACCTTCGATAAACGAAATTTATTAGAATTATTACTTAATAGAAAATCAATAAATTTATTCGTTCAAAGTGAGATTGATTTATTGGAATTAGCATTAGTTGTATAGTTCATTCAAAACAAATTAATTGGAACGAATGAAAAAAAAATTTGTTTTCCAATTTATGTTTTAATCTTTTTATGGAAATGATTTTTTTTATCCTTTAAGGCCGAAGCTTTTGGATTTGTTTAAAGGTGTTTTAGTTTTAGAATAAATAAATTATCGAGTTACTTATAGTTCTAAGAGGAACAGTATTTCCCATTACCGGTTAACAAATTTCCGTTTACAAAACCCGCTATTGTTCTTTGATGTGAGTTGTAGATAGAAATTATGTGTTATTTTTCATGGACTAATCTTTTAATCATTGGATAACGAGAACTGGTTAGCTTTGATTTTTCTAAGTATCAATAAAAACATTAATATAACAGAAACGGAGTACGGACATACACATAACTGAAAATCGTATTGCCTTATTCGTAGAAAAACAAATAATTGCAATAGTTTGTTATTTTTATCTGCAATTTTTATCCGCATTGAGGGATCATATTTTGCTGATTTGCAAATTTTTTTGAAATTTTGATCTACGGGTGTGACAACTCACTCCGTCCTACTCCAGTCCCGACTATTGACATAGTGTTAACGTTAGATAGCACATATTAATATCAAATATATCACTAGCCAAGGTGATATATTAGGGGTCCTAAACAAGGGGTGCAATCCTAGTTGTGGAATGTTTCTCGACGATGGCACGTTATTGCTTGATCGAAGATATCCATTCCATTTAGTTTTATAAGAATATCTAATTCTTGTATTTTCTTTAAACTATTGTCTTTAGTTTTGTATTGGACAAACTGGAAGACTAGTTAAACAACAATGAAGAGCATGTTGAACAAATCTGTAACTTCAATTCATAAAACTTTAGTTAAATGTTAATCTCACTTATTTAACATTAAACGGTGTTCAGCTCCGCATGTTTGAAGTTATGCTCCGCTTTCTATTCTAAATCTGACAGTTTGTGTTAAATTTTACAAATGCTCAATAGAGATTTGATATTTAGGCAAACCAGAGTAACATTTTACTACGCAAAACGCGAACCAAACAAATGATTGGATTGGAATAAATTTTGTATATGAATTGCACAAAATTTTAAAACTTTATTTTTTAAAGCGCAAACCAGTTTCACTCGTGGTTCATATTCATTTTGCTAAGTGTAATGGTCAAGATATTCTTTGTCAACCGTACTTTCATTGCCCGTCCTCTTTACCTATAGTAATATACTATAGCGTAGTTCGAAAATATAAATATAGATTTTCAAATACTTTTTGACCTTTTTTGTGTGCAACACACTTATTATTTTCTAAAAGTTCATTTGACACTTCGGGGAAGACCGTATTTAATTCTTTCATTTTTCATTCATTTTTGTACTAATTTAATAAAAAAAATATGGAGGGGCTGAAATCTCACAGCTCTGAGATATCAAGACTTCGGTCTGGGTTAAGGATTTTGATATAGTTTTCGCCAAAAAGCTTTTTTGAGGACATGGTTTTTAGTTTTGGGCAGCAATGTATATCAAACATAGCTTTTTGTTGAAGTACAAGTATTTCTTTACAAAACTAACACGAAACATCAAAACGTTGCCGGAAAATTATAACAGATCATAAATAAACATAATTTAGTGCAAAGATGATACACTCAGCATTCAGCAAACTACTCAAAAACTTCTCCATTTAGCGTTTCGAGAAAATATTACAAAATCACAAATTCATATTTCTTTCAAAATTCCAAAAATATTGTAAAAATTAAATAAAATCAAACTTTTTTCAAAATTCCAAAAATATTCCAAAAATTAGAATAAAATCAAATATTTAAACTTTTTATAAATACCAATAATATTCCAAAAATTCTTAAAAATTCAAACTTTTTCAAAATTCTAAAAATATTGCAAAATCATTACAAAATCAAAAATTGAAACTTTTTCCAAAATTCCAAAAATTATAATAAAATCAACAATTTAAAATTTTGCAAAAATTCTATAAATATTTCCAAAATTCTTACAAAATCAAAAATTAAAACTTTTTCCAAAATTCTAAAAATATTGCAAAAATTATTACAAAATCAAAAATACAAACTTATTTCAAAATTCCAAAAATATTTCAAAAACTATAACAAATTCAAAAATTTCCATGTCCAATTTCATTTTCAATTATATTTACGTCATAAAAACAGCTACATTTTTTTTCCACAAAATTGGCTAAAAAAATAAATGAAATCAGTTTTTGACACACTTGACATTATTTTTTTGACAAACTTATAATGCCATAACTCTCTATAATAATAATAAAATTTCATATCATACAAATTAATAATTTTATGTTTTTGCAAAAAATTGGGTAAAAAAGTAAATAAAAATCTTTCTTATGGCACACTTGACAACAATTTCATATCAAACAAATAATTAATTTTATTTTTTTCCACAAAATTGGGTAAAAAATAAATGAAAATCTTTCTTTTGACACACTTGACAACATTTTTTTGACAAACTCATAATGCCATAATTCTCAATAATAATAATAAAATTTCATATCAAACAAATAATTAATTTTATTTTTTTCCGAAAAATTGGGTAAAAAAATAAATAAAAATCTTTCTTTTGACACACTTGACAACATTTTTTTGACAAACTTATAATGCAATAATCTAGATTTTGGTCTCACATCACATACCAATCCCGACTATCAAGGTTTCTTCAAATTCAATGTTCCTACTCGTAATCACTTAAATAAAATTAACGTTTTTTAAGCAAAACATGCAAATTTCCTTGTTTTGACTCACTTGACGATTTTTTTGACACACTTCCGGTACAGCTATCGAACACATCGTCCTTTCGGCCTTTCCCACTGAGTAAACCTATTTTTGGAAAAAAAATTTTGAAATTCGTCCAGTGGTTTTCTGAAACGGTTTGAGGAAACATTTTTTCACACTTAGTTGACGTCAAATGCCGCATACACAAACATCCCATAAAAAATTTCGTTCCAATAATTGTTTATAGTATAGTGATTAACGCAAGGAGCTGCTTAAGGGTGGGAGCGTGTTCCCTTACAGTTTAATTTATTGTAGCTAGGCGATTAGTTAAGTTAACTTTGGAAGGAGAGCTAAAACGGTTCTATTACAGTTTGACTATCGCCGGTAAGGTTGAAGAAAAAGCAGCACAAGATTTAACTTTTGTCAACAAGAATTTCTCCTTCGTCGGTTGTGTTAGCTACATTTACAAACAAAATAAAACTGTAACTTTGTTAAATATTGCAAAACCCTTAAAATGTTACACTCCAGTGTTACTAGACCTGATCTGTAACGGTCAACACCTCTGACTAATAAGTTGCACCTATTTCGACACAATTGTCTAAACTTTTAGTTGCATCAAGAAGATGAAATAGCGCATTAGTAGACCAACCTTTTAATAATTGTAATCCATAGTGGACACAAGTATCACCCATATTTACCACTGTAGCAGCCACATATTTACCAGTATCACACTGACAATAGCAGTGCGATATCACTAGCCAAGGTGAGGCGGATTAACTCTAGTCAGTCTACGGTAGTGCTCTCAATCTTAGCTATGGATTATTCCTTGATGATGGCACGTTATTGCTTGTCCGAAAAAAATAACTCTATGTATGGGTTTTAATCATTGAGGAAGAAAGTGCGTCGCATGATTAAGGAACAGAAGCCACTAGCTGTATTATTGCCCGACAAACTTTCTGTGCATGGTGCACGAGTCTATGCACATTTTTATTTTACTACTTTTTACGTTTTTTTTAAATATTCTAGTGTATATTATAAATTAAGTTGAATATAATTTATATTAAAATGTTTCGCCAAGTGCCGACAGTCAACACAATTGAGTTTAATTAAGTTGATACATATTTATTTTAATTTAATATTTTTAAATCATGTAAACATGTATCCAATATGTGCATAGAAATTTCAGTCATAAATACATTAATATTTGATATATGATTTGTATGTCTAGGATCTTCAAATACGTTATGAATCTCTCCTAGACGAATATTTTTATTAACGTCATTGCGACAAATGAAGATTGCGGTCATATGTTGAAGTTGTAAAATGAAACTGTATGTGTGTGATTGCATTTGCAAATGAGGCGTCCATTGTTTCGACATTTTTTCACGATACAATTTAAATGAAAAAATTCAGATTTCAAAAAATTTCAATTTTTTTTTTTTTTTTAATAAAATGTGTTGTGTAATAGGGTTTAGAATATGTGTCACAACAACACATAAATACCTTTTAAGACCTAGGTCTAGACCTGGGTCCCACAACAACTGGCGTTCTAAGGTGTAGATTAACGCTTTTTTTAAACATCTGTGGGTTGAAGCCACCTGAGACTAAGTGTTCCGGCAAACTATTCCATTTGTACGCAGTTCGGACAAAGAAGTCTCTCTGCGATCTGCCAGTATGACAGCGCGGGATCTTTACCGTTTCACTGGTTGCGGCAGCCGATTGCCGAGTGGAACGGGGGTAAGAGTAAGTTTGAGGTATGATGCCGCTGATTTCATCTGAGCACTGCTGATGACGATATTTGTAAAAAACAACGAGGTCAGCAACAGTGCGACGATGTTGTAGGGAATCAAGTTTTGATGTCAAAGTTCGATCACCCACAATTCGTATAGCTCGCTTTTGAACAGAGTCCAAGAAGGCCAGATGGAAACAGAGGCAGCACCCCAAACTTGACAGCAGTACTCCATACAGGGACGAATATAGGACTTATAAACATGGAGCAATTGGTATGGAGTAAAAAATTTTTTGCATCTATTTAGGAGGCCGAGTTTTTTAGACGCGCTTTTTGCCATCGCCATTATATGATCGTTCCAGAGTAGGTGATTTGAAACTGTGACACCCAATAAACGAATGCTTTTACATTCACCTATTGGTTCATCACACATACTAAATAAAATATCTTTGGGGAACTCGGTCTTTAATCTGGAAACAATCAACAGCTGTGTTTTGGTGGAGTTGAAATTGACAAGGTTTTGGTCACCCCAGTTGGCGACTTTATTCAGGTCTTTGTTCAAGTTTATGGCAGCGTCTCTCCGGTCAGGATTAATTCGTTCGTGCATTTTACCTTTTGCAGAAAGGGGCTAGAACGACTTGTGCAGAGTACTATCATCTGCAAAACTATTTATTGGATTACTGGTGATTTTCAACAATTCGTTGATATAAATTAAAAATAGGGTTGGGGACAATACTGAGCCTTGGGGTACACCAGCGTTAATTAGTTTAGACTCAGAAGAAAATCCGTCTAAGGTTACCGAAATGTATCGGTTGGACAGAAAATTTTGAATCAGCTTCACAGCATTGGGATGAAAACCGTACGCAACGAGCTTGTTGATTAAGTTGGCATGCCAGACTCGATCGAATGCCTTGGAGATGTCTAAAACGATAACGTATGTTTCACCACCTTTATCAAGTATGCTGTTCCAACAATGCGCCACATAGTTTAATAGATCGGTAGTTGATCTTTTGTTTCGAAAACCGTATTGGCTGTCGGATATCAAATGATTTTCTTCCAGAAATTTTGAAATGTGTGTATTAATATAATGCTCATAGACTTTGGATAGGACCGATAGTAAAGCTATTGGCCTATAATTTGAGATATCGGATTTTGGTCCCTTTTTGGGGACGGGCTGGACAATTGCCAACTTCCAACACGAGGGAAATATACCTGATTTGTAGGATTGGTAGAATATTTTAGTTAAAGTTGGTGCAAGTTCTTTGGAAAAGGTTTTTAAAATAATGGGTGGAATATTGTCCATTCCTGATGCTTTGTTGATGTTTAACCCCTTTAAAAGTTTAGCGACTATTTTGGGTTTGAAGTGAAGTTCATTCATAATAACTCCTGAAGACTGGATTTGGGGTATTTCTTTAGGAGTTTCCAAAACAGTGGAGTTCAGAGCAAAGCGTTTAGCGAACAAGTTAGCTTTTCTTGCGGGATCATTGACGATTAAATCACCATCAATAATAGGGGGAATAGAAAATTTTGTACCAGAATTTAAAGAATTGATGGCACTGTAGAAACTCTTGTCAGAAACAGACATAGACGTAAGTTTTGAGGCTTTCGCTCTGTCAATTTCGGACTTTTCGTTTGAGATAATCTGATTAGATATTTTGTTGGCCTTTAGATATTGGGATCGATTAGTGGGAGTTTTGTTATGAATCCAAATATTAAATGATCTACGTTTGTTTCTAAGTGCCGTTTTGGCAGCTTTCGAATACAAGTATTTTTGTTTGGGTTTTACTATGAAGAAAGGGACAAATTTATTGATAGCAAATTGGATGGCTTCTGTAAAGTTTTGAGCAGAAACATTTACATTGTCAGTGTAAAAACAATGACGGTCGAAAGGGAAACCATGGAAAAAATTTTGAAGACCACTCTTATCCATTTTTGAGTAGTTTCCGAGTTGTAGTTTTAAGTAAATCAGTTTTGATAACTGATGAGATTAAATAATGATCAGAATTTCCAATACTACCTTTCGCGACATCGACACTCGTAATATCTGGCATTGTGGTAAGATAGAGATCCAAAAGAAAACTATTATCACCGCCATTACGGGGAGTGAAAGTCGGGCTTTTAACAATTTGGAATAGGCCCTGAGACGCGGCAAAAATTTCTGCCAGTTTTCCACTATTGTCAACATCGTCGGTCGATTTGGAGAATTCCAACCACGATTTGTTGTGGACGTTGAAGTCACTGGTAACGATAACTTCACAATTAGGGGACTTTGCTCTAATCTCGTCCACAATTTTTGTCAGTATATTAAAAAAGTTTGGTTTACGTTTGTTGGGGGACCGGTATAAAGCTATTATATAATATTAATTTTCTATAATTTTCTAAATAATATAAAAAAATAAATTTAAATTTTAGTAAACCGGCATCAAAAAAAAGGACAAACAAAAAATATCAAATAAATATAATAAATTTTTGGAATCACTAAAATTAATTATACAAAGTGCCCGTTTGTTTTTTGAATTTTCTTATTAACCTTCACCAAAAATTTTTTTTCTCACATAATTTTAGATGGAAATCAATTTATGATTACAAAAGTCATATTATCTCATAGAAAGTTTAAGTGATTTTAGAAAATGTAAAACTACTTTTTCACTCTCCATTTTTTTATTCTTTGTTTATTATTCTTGTCATTAAATAAATTTCGTTTCGCTTCGTTTCTTATTATTCGTGAAAGATGCGGCTAACGTTTGTGTACACATATGTGCTAAGGCGTTTTACGACATATGCACGGTATGGTGCACATGATGTCCATGACATATGTTATTTTCAAAATTGTTTGTCACTTTTTCCAAAATTGTTTTACGGCAGTTGTTCCTGCAAATTTTTAAAATCAGTTTACATCTTATTTTCTTTTTATTTTCTTTATCCTATCACGGCCTGCGTCAATTTTAAAAATAAAAAACATAAATTTGCGTCTATCAACATCTTCGAACGCATGTTCGATGGTGGAAGCTTTTGTAAGATTTGTATGTGTTGTTTTGAGACTTTTGACACTTATTGTAGTTTCTACTACAGCGACACATTTTATTAAAAAAAACGACTTGCTTAATCGTTATAATTGATTTTATATAATATAAACCTTTTATCTCGTACCTTAGTTTGTGGTAATGTTTTATGAAATTTAAAACTTCATAAATTTAATTCATTCAAGGAAAAATAAAGAAAAATTTGTCAACACAGGAAATGTTAGATATCCGATTGTTGTCTTGTATCTTTTAAATAAAGTAAAACCACATGGAGGGATCAGTTTTTGTTAATTTGTTAATTTGTAAATTTTTTTATTTTTGATCTACAGGTGTGACGATCCCGCATACTCCAGTCCCTGCTATTGACATACGAGTTAACATGAGACATGACATACCGCATTGGTGATATCTTAAGGCTGCTGCAAGATGAAGTTTATAGAGATAATCATAGCACGTTATTGCCTGCACGAAGAATTGAAGGCTCGATTATAGCTCTATGTGTGGAGCTTAATCTTTGAGAAAGACAGTGCGGCATGTCACATGATCAAGGAATATGCCATTAGCTGGATTATGGGCAACCTAATTTTTTATTTTTTTTTTGTATTTTTATTTTCTCTATCCTATCATGAAATATTGACCTATGTCATATTTTATTAAATAAAAAACAAAATAAAGATTTGCGTCCAACTACATCTAATGGATAAATTGAGGTTGACTTTTTTGTTTGTGATCATAAATGAAAATGAATTGCTATAACATCGATCGGTAGGGAGAGTTGTGGTATGGTGGCTATCCCATTGAGAAGCCTGGATAGTGTTCGGGACACGCGAGGTTTGGTAACGGTCAGTCAGTTGTGTAATTATTAATTTTTTTTAAATTTCTTGTTAAGTGGTCGATCGATACAATCCGGCTACGAAATGTGTTAGCGTAAGGGTGACCTTTGTGGATTCGACCAACTTTTGATCCTGCACGGACCACCAGACCTTAAACTATAGGTTTTGTATTACCTCTAGTGTTAACGTTTCCAGAATGGGTAATAGTAATCATTCAAAAGAGTGTTTTCAGAAGCAGAGCAGAAAGCTATCCCTTCAAAAACTGAAAATATCCCATCTATTCTTTTTGTTCTCACTGGTAATATCGTTGATGATTTTAAGACTAATTTTATTATTCTTTCTGATTTCTTTATGGTTGGTTGTAATTATACTTTTGTATTTATTTCTGTTATCGAACTGTTTAGTAATGTTCTAAGGTTTCCTTACTTCTGATATTACTTGAGTCTATTATTTTATATTACAAAATTACACGTTTACGTTAGTAGTAACTACTATGTCAAGTTTCTGGTGGTTGTCAGGTCTTAACCTAATATCAAATTTTTAAAAAGTGCTTGAGTTCACATTAATTGAAATAAAAACGCAAATTGTCACATTAAAGTAGTTCAATTCTTTTGCAACTATATCATCAGTCATCACCGTAATTAGATCACCACAAAATTACCATACAAATTCAAACTTCATTTTAAAATAAAATATTAACACATCACGATATAGACAACAATGCAAATAATAAAAGAAAAAAACTCTAAATAAACATATAGAAACATTTTGTCACATAACGTCCAAAAAAGCGGAAATAAAACTCAACCACGCATATCCGAGGTCATCTAATATATTTTTATAATATTTTATTTATTCAAACGAATACCTTGCATTTTATAATAATCCGATCCAATTATGTTTTTAATTACACTTATCACTAAAACAAATATTATTATATTTATATTAAAATACATAATTAAAAATTATTGTTAATTTTTATTTTTTTTTTCTATTTTTAAATTCAACTTTTTTGTATATTAATTGTCAAATATTATAAAAACCGCCCGATTTTCGAAAAATTTTATTTCCATTTTATTTCTGTTATTTGTAAAAAGAAAAACAAAACCATAATTTTATCCGTTAATTATTATAAACTTTGTACTAAAACTAGTAAATAAAAAATAATAATTTTAAATTTATTCATTATGAAGTTTTATAAACTAAACATCATGAAATTCTAAACTAAAATGAATAAAAACAAATGAAAAACTTTTTACAACAAACAAAAAATTCATTTTGATATGTTTTGTTAAGTTCATTATGTTACCATCGTAACGGAAATAGAAAAACAAAAATAAAAAAAATGAAAAAACAAAAGTTTTTTCAATTATTTTTAAATTTCTGTTGCTAACTTCATTTTATTTATATATTGTGAAGTTAGTCAATTAAATTTTATTATTTATTTTTGTTTGTTTGTAAAAGTATAATTAAAAAGTTTGTCAGTTTTTTTTGTATTTAAAAAAAAAATTAATGTAACCGTAGGCGGTCTTGACTCCTTTAATTATACACCCAATAATTAGTAAATTGCTTGAAAATAATAAAACGTTAAAATTAATTTCAAAATAAACTTAAATAAAATTTCCTCTTTATTAGCTTTAATTATAAACATCTTTGTAACTTAAATAAAGTTAAATAAAGAAAAGAAAAAGTTTTTCTCTTAAGTTATGCTTCAATTTTTTTGCTCTCCGTAATTGATAACATTTCATTAACTTGATATTGGGTTGTGATATAAAGTTACACTTAGAAGTGATTTATAAGTAAATTAAAACAAGAAAATGAAGATTTACTTCGGCCTTGGAGACTTAGGTATTACAATCTCGAGGCAAAAGTAAAAATCTTACCCACTTTTTGGCATTCATCGACGTTTTAGGGCATAACGATTCTAAAAAAGCAAAAAAAATGTCCATCTGTCTGATAACTGTACCGGAGGTGTGTTAAAAAAATCCTTATGTGTGTCAAAAATAGTAAATTTTCATATTTTTGACTTAAAAAACGGTTATTTTCAGTGATAATGAGTAATAACTTTGAATCTGGAGAAATCTTGATGATCGGCATCTGTATGTGAGACCTGGACCTTGATTATCGTGTTATCAGTATGGACCGTGTTATCAGTATGTCAAAAAAATCGTTTAGTTTGTCAAAAGAATGATTTTCATATATTTTGTTTCCCAATTTTTTTGAGAAACATATTTATCGGAAACATTTTCGACTAGGTAGAAAGATATAAAACATAAAAGTAATTATTTATTTGGATGACATGAAATGCGAAAGAACATGAAATTGGACATGGAATATGGTTTTATCCAACTTCAGCTACTCCCAACTGATAGGAACTGTTGGAAAACATCAAGTTATTGCAGATTATGTCGTTTTTGAACAAAGATTGTAATTATTAGGGAGAGGTTTCTTGAGTAATTTTTTATGTGAATCCAGATTTTACGACCTCGGAACAACAGGAACAGTTGGAAAATAAGTTCCAATTTGTTTGATTTTGTTATATTTTTTGCAATATTTTTGGAATATTAAAATTTCAATCTTTGATTTTGAATTAATTTTTGGAATATATTTAGAATTTTGAATCAAGTATAAATTTTTGATATTATGTATTATAATTTTCAGAATATGTTTTGAATTTTGAAAAAAGTTTGTTGTTTTGCTTTTGTTATAATTTTTGCAATATTTTTAGAATTTTGGAAAAAGTTTGAATTTTTGATTTTGTTACAATTTTTGGAATATTTTTCAAATTTTGAAAAAATTGTACTTGTGTTTTTACAAAGTACTTTGTACTTTTACAAAGAATTTTATGTTTAATATACATCGCTGCTCATAACTAAAACCAATTTCCTCATAAAAGCCTTTTTCCGAAAACTATACCAAAACCTTTAACACAGACCGAAGTCTTGATATCTCAGAACCTTGAGATTTCAGCCCCTTCATATTTTTTTATTTGATTGTTAGAATTGCTTACAATTTCAAAAGCCGTTTAAAAGTAAATTTCCACAAAGAAAAGAGGGATATGATATTGCAATCACAGTAATAGTACAATTTTAACAAAAAATAAAGGATTTGCGTCCACCGATTTTTTGTGTTGTTCTGACACATATTGTAATGTCTACTGCACAGAACATTTTATTAAAAAAACATTGGTTGTATTGTTTTTTCAATCAGTAAAATGTAGATCTCGAATCGCTTGATTTTTGATTCTTGATTTATGATACTTGATTTACGACTCTGGATTTAGGATTCTTGATTGTTGATTCTTGATTTTGATGTGAAACACCGTGGTAGGTAGTAAAGTAAAATTGTATGTGGTGAAAAATGTTAGCACAATTTCAAGCCGTCCAGCCGTTTCATATAAATTATAAAATAAAAAATAATAAATTTTTTTTCTTTAATAATATTTTTTAAAAATTTTTAGGGCAAGATGACTCCAAAACAGAAGCTAAGCCTTTAAATAAAAAAAAAAATAAAAATTTTTAATTTCTTTTATATTTTGTATTATTTTTTAATTTTTTTATTTTCGTTTTTAAATTATTTTGTTAATTTTTAATTTTTTATTATAAATTTTAAAAAACCTTAAACAAGTGCGAATATAACTCGCTCGCTGAGGGTTCCGTGTATATAATATTCTACGAGAATTGTTCTTCCCAAAAAAACAATTTTTGAAATAAATCAAAAACGTTGTCTTCGCAAATTACAAAAAAAATTATTTTGTACCAGAAAAAAACCCCCACACGTCACTGAAACTCCACTCATCAAGTTCAAACATAATTATTTTTTTTTTCAAAGTTGATGAGCCGACCGCTATAGTTTTCATTTAATCTTTACAACATTTCCTATAATCCTGAATTTTTTCAATTTTTTCTATTGTAATGATCGTTAAGTTAAGGGGGGACAAGAAAAAGTTTTTACATATATGAAAATAAGTCGAAAACTGGTTTCCAAAAATTACAAGGAAAATAGTTTTGGACTAGAAAAAAATTAAACTTTCATAAGACACACTCGTCAAGATTTTTTTTCTTCGAAATTTCACCTTGCATATCCTTGCACACCCGAAATTTCTACTCCCAACCCCCTCCAAATAACATTTCAAATGATGAGTCAACCGCTTTAGTTTTCATTCAATCCTTACAAGATTTCCTATAGCCGTGAATTTGTTGTGTGTAAAGTAAAAACGGTACCCTATTATTGAGACTTCAGTATCCGTCCGAATTTCTACATAATCGATTTACTCACAAACTATAAGAGCTATCAACATGAAATTTTCTACAATTATTAAATGTCTTTTCCCACGCCTGCCGATAAATTTCAAATATTTGTTTTTATCTATATTTTATGGACATCACATAGACAAGGAGATATTAAAACAAATGTTTTTTTTAAGGAATCGAGTTTGGTTTAGAAAAATCGAAATAGATGGAAATGTTTAAAAAAAGATTCAACGAATTTCCAACTGCTTAGTTTTGAGTTATTGCTAAAAACGAGTGTTTTCTTCTGCCTCCCCGGGGGACCCTTAACTTCGAACATTACAAAAGAAAAAAATTAAAAAATTCACGGTTGTAGAAATTTCGCATAAAAAAACCGTTGTTTTTATTATGATTGTTATAATTTTAAATCTTCATTGGATGGGGTTGAGTAGAAATTTCAAAAAAAAATTTTTTTTGTAGTGCAAAACAATTTTTTTGTAATTTTCGAAAGCACAGTTTTCGACTTATTTTCGAAAATGTAAATTTTTTTTGTCCCCACCCTTATCTACGAACATTAAAAAAGAAAAAAAGAAAAAAAAATTCACAGGTGTTGGGATGGGATTTTGCCAAATCGAAACTGAAATTTTTTTTGGTTTTTATACTTTCAAATGTTCATTGGGGGGTTTAAAGTAGAAATTTTGAAAAAAAATTATTTTTATTCGCCTACATATTAAAGTGTTGCTTTATTACTGTGGTTTGCGGCTTTAAAGTATCACTTTTTAACTATTTATTTTGTTTTCATAGCTACGTCCAAAAAAGTAAAAAGCATTTGTATTTGTTTAAATTCTATGAAAAATAAAATTTTTTATCAAAGCAACCCTGAAATTCAAAATTTCATTATCCAATTAAAATAGTTGTTATAATTTGTTGTTATAGCTACACAATAATTTGGAAAAAACAATAAATATTTTGTCAAAGGTTACTTGTTCCACATATTTTTATTTTAAAATTTATGAGTTGTGTTGTTCTGACACATATTGTTTTTGTGTTGTTCTGACACATATTGTAATGTCTACTGCACAGAACATTTTATTAAAAAAACATTGGTTGTATTGTTTTTTCAATCAGTAAAATGTAGATCTCGAATCGCTTGATTTTTGATTCTTGATTTATGATACTTGATTTACGACTCTGGATTTAGGATTCTTGATTGTTGATTCTTGATTTTGATGTGAAACACCGTGGTAGGTAGTAAAGTAAAATTGTATGTGGTGAAAAATGTTAGCACAATTTCAAGCCGTCCAGCCGTTTCATATAAATTATAAAATAAAAAATAATAAATTTTTTTTCTTTAATAATATTTTTTAAAAATTTTTAGGGCAAGATGACTCCAAAACAGAAGCTAAGCCTTTAAATAAAAAAAAAAATAAAAATTTTTAATTTCTTTTATATTTTGTATTATTTTTTAATTTTTTTATTTTCGTTTTTAAATTATTTTGTTAATTTTTAATTTTTTATTATAAATTTTAAAAAACCTTAAACAAGTGCGAATATAACTCGCTCGCTGAGGGTTCCGTGTATATAATATTCTACGAGAATTGTTCTTCCCAAAAAAACAATTTTTGAAATAAATCAAAAACGTTGTCTTCGCAAATTACAAAAAAAATTATTTTGTACCAGAAAAAAACCCCCACACGTCACTGAAACTCCACTCATCAAGTTCAAACATAATTATTTTTTTTTTCAAAGTTGATGAGCCGACCGCTATAGTTTTCATTTAATCTTTACAACATTTCCTATAATCCTGAATTTTTTCAATTTTTTCTATTGTAATGATCGTTAAGTTAAGGGGGGACAAGAAAAAGTTTTTACATATATGAAAATAAGTCGAAAACTGGTTTCCAAAAATTACAAGGAAAATAGTTTTGGACTAGAAAAAAATTAAACTTTCATAAGACACACTCGTCAAGATTTTTTTTCTTCGAAATTTCACCTTGCATATCCTTGCACACCCGAAATTTCTACTCCCAACCCCCTCCAAATAACATTTCAAATGATGAGTCAACCGCTTTAGTTTTTATTCAATCCTTACAAGATTTCCTATAGCCGTGAATTTGTTGTGTGTAAAGTAAAAACGGTACCCTATTATTGAGACTTCAGTATCCGTCCGAATTTCTACATAATCGATTTACTCACAAACTATAAGAGCTATCAACATGAAATTTTCTACAATTATTAAATGTCTTTTCCCACGCCTGCCGATAAATTTCAAATATTTGTTTTTATCTATATTTTATGGACATCACATAGACAAGGAGATATTAAAACAAATGTTTTTTTTAAGGAATCGAGTTTGGTTTAGAAAAATCGAAATAGATGGAAATGTTTAAAAAAAGATTCAACGAATTTCCAACTGCTTAGTTTTGAGTTATTGCTAAAAACGAGTGTTTTCTTCTGCCTCCCCGGGGGACCCTTAACTTCGAACATTACAAAAGAAAAAAATTAAAAAATTCACGGTTGTAGGAATTTTGCATAAAAAAACCGTTGTTTTTATTATGATTGTTATAATTTCAAATCTTCATTGGATGGGGTTGAGTAGAAATTTCAAAAAAAAATTTTTTTTGTAGTGCAAAACAATTTTTTTGTAATTTTCGAAAGCACAGTTTTCGACTTATTTTCGAAAATGTAAATTTTTTTTGTCCCCACCCTTATCTACGAACATTAAAAAAGAAAAAAAGAAAAAAAAATTCACAGGTGTTGGGATGGGATTTTGCCAAATCGAAACTGAAATTTTTTTTGGTTTTTATACTTTCAAATGTTCATTGGGGGGTTTAAAGTAGAAATTTTGAAAAAAAATTATTTTTATTCGCCTACATATTAAAGTGTTGCTTTATTACTGTGGTTTGCGGCTTTAAAGTATCACTTTTTAACTATTTATTTTGTTTTCATAGCTACGTCCAAAAAAGTAAAAAGCATTTGTATTTGTTTAAATTCTATGAAAAATAAAATTTTTTATCAAAGCAACCCTGAAATTCAAAATTTCATTATCCAATTAAAATAGTTGTTATAATTTGTTGTTATAGCTACACAATAATTTGGAAAAAACAATAAATATTTTGTCAAAGGTTACTTGTTCCACATATTTTTATTTTAAAATTTATGAAAATTTATAAGTTTAATTTAGAATAAACAACTTTTCTTAAAATATTTTGCTTGCGGCGAATAAAAAATAGTATATGATGCACGGACGTAAGCTATTTTGGACTTAATGTGGGTGCAAATCTCGGCTAGCGCCTCGATTTGCAAACTCCACATCCGTCCAAAATCTTTAGCTTTACGTCCTAGCATCATAATGTACTATTTTGATCATGTGAATGATGATTTATTTTGTAGTGCCAAACAGTTTGTTTTTGCAATTTTCGACTTATTTTCGAAAATGTAAATTTTTTTTGTCCCCTGCTTATCTGCGAACATTACAAAAGAAAAAAATTAAAAATTTCACGGGTTAAAAGTAGAAATTTTGGAAAAAAATTTATTTTTGATCATGTCATGTGGGGGGTGTCATCCGAAATGTGATTTTTTTGTACTGAAAAACAAGTTTTTTTGTAATTTTCAAAAGCACCGTTTTTGGCTTATATCTAAAATTGTGTTTTGGAGAAGAACTATTCTCGTAGAAGAATATATACATGGAACCCTCGACGAGTTATATTCGCACTTGTCCGACTTTTTATTGTAAATTTAAAAAAAGTCGGACAGATGCAAATATAATTCGCTCGTCGAAGGTTACGTGTATTCTAAAAACATATTTTTGAAATAAAACAGAAACGTTGTATTCGAAAATTACCAAAAAAAATATTTTAGAGTAGAAAAAGATTCACCTTGCATATGAAACCCTATTCGTCAAGGTCAAAAATAATTATTTTTGAATTTTTTTTAAAGTTTTTACTCCTAACTCCCTCCAAATAACATTTCAAATGATGAGCGAACCGCTATAGTTTTCATTGAAACTATACAACATTTCCTATATTCGTGAATTTTGTCAACTTTTTCTTTTGTAATGGTCGTTAAGTTACGGAGTGACAGAAAAAAGTCTTTGCATTTATGAAAATAAGCCGAAAACTGTGGTTTCGAAAATTACAAGAAAAATGGTTTTGGACTAGAAAAAAATATGGGGGGGGATCAGGAAAATAAACTAACGTTTTTGGAAATATCTCAGAAACTAAGTCTTGATTGAACCTTTGAATTTTTTTTTGAAATATTTCAATCTTACTCGAGTTTTCTAAATCAAACTCGATTCCTTAAAAATTTTTTTTGTTTTCCTATCTCCTCACCTATGTCTATAAAATAGAGAAAAAAACAAATATATGCAATTTTTTTTGTTTTCAATAGGCGTGAACAAATACATTTTATAACTGTAGAGTTGAGAGCACTTCTAGTTTGTGAGAAATTCGATTATGTAGAGATTCGAACGGACAAGGAAGTTTGCTGTCGGTAATGAATTGTTTGTCGGGCACGGAACCCTAAAAACAGTGCAAGTACAATTTTAAAACCTTATTTGGATTTTGCTCTTTTTTATCATCAGAAATAGAGGATGTCCTAAAACAACATAAGTTTTGAATTTGCCTTATTTATGCAGTAAATTGTTGGAAGATTGACTGGGAAAGAAAATTGTTTTTGATTGACTGCGAAAAAAAATTGACAGCTGAGAGTTTATGGTTAGTAAAATGGAGCGTTACACGATACAAAATCTGTGTCTCCATGCTGACAAAATTCAATTAAAACAATAAGGATCGGAAAACCCACATGTACCCACAAAACAAATGCATCCACAGCGTGTGAATATTTGGTGTGGCTTTTGGACTGGATGCAGTATTTTTTTATAGGTTTTTGCTAATAATATATTCTACAATCAACTTTTATGTTTCACATATACCGGTCGTCCTGTGATGGCTTAATTTTTTGATTTTTGATTTTTGGTTTTTGATTCTTAATTCTTTGTTCTCCACTCTTGATTCTTGGTTCTTGATCCCTGATTTTTTATTTTTTATTCTTGATTCTTGATACTTGATTCTTGATTCTTGATTCTTGATTCTTGATTCTTGATTCTTGATTCTTGATTCTTGATTCTTGATTCTTGATTCTTGATTCTTGATTCTTGATTCTTGATTCTTGATTCTTGATTCTTGATTCTCGATTCTTGATTCTTGATTCTTGATTCTTGATTCTTGATTCTTGATTCTTGATTCTTGATTCTTGATTCTTGATTCTTGATTCTTGATTCTTGATTCTTGATTCTTGATTCTTGATTCTTGATTCTTGATTCTTGATTCTTGGTTCTTGATTCTTGATTCTTAATTCTTGATTCTTGATTCATGATTCTTGATTCTTGTTTCTTGATTTTTATTCTTGATTCTTGATTCATGATTCTTGGTTCTTGATTCTTGATTCTTGATTCTTAATTCTTGATTCTTGATTCTTGATTCTTGATTCTTGATACTTGATTCTTGATTCTTGATTCTTGATTCTTGATTCTTGATTCTTGATTCTTGATTCTTGATTCTTGATTCTTGATATTTGATTTTTGATTCTTGATTCTTGATTCTTGATTTTTGATTCTTGATTCTTGATTCTTGATTCTTGATTCTTGATTCTTGATTCTTGATTCTTGATTCTTGATTCTTGATGCTTGATTCTTGATTCTTGATTTTTGATTCTTGATTCTTGATTCTTGATTCTTGATTCTTGATTCTTGATTCTTGATTCTTGATGCATGATTCTTGATTCTTAATTCTTGATTCTTGATTCTTGATTCTTGAAATTAAATCTTGATTCTTGGTTCCCAGTTCCTGATTCTTGATTCTTGATTTTTGATTTTTGATTCTTGATTCTTGATTCTTGATTCTTGATTCTTGACTCTTGACTCTTGACTCTTGACTCTTGATTCTTGATTCTTAATTCTTGATTCTTGGTTCTTGATTGTTGATTGTTGATTCTTCTTCTTGATTCTTGAATCTTGATTCTTGACTCTTGACTCTTGACTCTTGATTCTTGATTCTTGATTCTTGATTCTTGGTTTTTGAATCTTGGTGCTTGATTCTTGATTCTTGATTCTTGATCCTTGATTCTTGATTCTTGGTTCTTGATTCTTGATTCTTGATTCTTGATTCTTGATTCTTGATTCTTGATTCTTGATTCTTGATTCTTGATTCTTGATTCTTGATTCTTGATTCTTGATTCTTGATTCTTGATTCTTGATTCTTGATTCTTGATTCTTGATTCTTGATTCTTGATTCTTGATTCTTGATTCTTGATTCTTAATTCTTGATTCTTGATTCTTGATTCTTTATTCTTGATTTTTGATTCTTGATGCTTGATTCTCGATTCTTGATTCTTGATTCTTAATTCTTGATTCGTGATTCTTGATTCTTGATTCTTGATTCTTGATTCTTGATTCTTGATTCTTGATTCTTGATTCTTGATTCTTGATTCTTGATTCTTGATTCTTGATTCTTGATTCTTGATTCTTGATTCTTGATTCTTGATTCTTGATTCTTGATTCTTGATTCTTGATTCTTGATTCTTGATTCTTGATTCTTGATTCTTGATTCTTGATTCTTGATTCTTGATTCTTGATTCTTGATTCTTGATTCTTGATTCTTGATTCTTGATTCTTGATTCTTGATTCTTGATTCTTGATTCTTGATTCTTGATTCTTGATTCTTGATTCTTGATTCTTGATTCTTGATTCTTGATTCTTGATTCTTGATTCTTGATTCTTGATTCTTGATTCTTGATTCTTGATTCTTGATTCTTGATTCTTGATTCTTGATTCTTGATTCTTGATTCTTGATTCTTGATTCTTGATGCTTGATGCTTGATTCTTGACTCTTTATTCTTGTTCTTGATTCTTGATTCTTGATTCTTGATTCTTGATTCTTGATTCTTGATTCTTGATTCTTGATTCTTAATTCTTGATTCTTGATTCTTGATTCTTGATTCTTGATTCTTGATTCTTGATTTTTGATTCTTGATGCTTGATTCTTGAACTTGAATCTTGATTTTTGATTCTTGATTCTTGGTTCTTGGCTCTTGGTTCTTGATTCTTGATTTTTGATTTTTGATTCTTGATTCTGGGTACTTGAATCTTGATTCTTGATTCTTGGTTCTTGGTTCCTGGTTCTTGATTCTTGATTCTTGATTCTTGATTTTTGATGATTGATTCTTGATTCTTGTTTCTTGATTTTTATTCTTGATTCTTGATTCATGATTCATGATTCTTGGTTCTTGATTCTTGATTCTTGATTCTTAATTCTTGATTCTTGATTCTTGATTCTTGATTCTTGATTCTTGATTCTTGATTCTTGATACTTGATTCTTGATTCTTGATTCTTGATTCTTGATTCTTGATTCTTGATTCTTGATTCTTGATTTTTGATTCTTGATTCTTGATATTTGATTTTTGATTCTTGATTCTTGATTCTTGATTCTTGATTCTTGATTTTTGATTCTTGATTCTTGATTCTTGATTCTTGATTCTTGAATCTTGATTCTTGATTCTTGATTCTTGATTCTTGATTCTTGATTCTTGATTCTTGATTCTTGATGCTTGATTCTTGATTTTTGATTCTTGATTCTTGATTCTTGATTCTTGATTCTTGATTCTTGATTCTTGATTCTTGATTCTTGATTCTTGATTCTTGATTCTTGATTCTTGATTCTTGATTCTTGATTCTTGATTCTTGATTCTTGATTCTTGATTCTTGATTCTTGATTCATGATTCTTGATTCTTAATTCTTGATTCTTGATTCTTGATTCTTGAAATTAAATCTTGATTCTTGGTTCCCAGTTCCTGATTCTTGATTCTTGATTTTTGATTTTTGATTCTTGATTCTTGATTCTTGACACTTGACTCTTGACTCTTGACTCTTGATTCTTGATTCTTAATTCTTAATTCTTAATTCTTGATTCTTGGTTCTTGATTGTTGATTGTTGATTCTTCTTCTTGATTCTTGAATCTTTATTCTTGACTCTTGACTCTTGATTCTTGATTCTTGATTCTTGATTCTTGATTCTTGATTCTTGGTTTTTGAATCTTGGTGCTTGATTCTTGATTCTTGATTCTTGATCCTTGATTCTTGATTCTTGGTTCTTGATTCTTGATTCTTGATGCTTGATTCTTGATTCTTAATTCTTGATTCTTGATTCTTGATTCTTTATTCTTGATTTTTGATTCTTGATGCTTGATTCTCGATTCTTGATTCTTGATTCTTGATTCTTAATTCTTGATTCTTGATTTTTGATTCTTGATTCTTGATTCTTGATTCTTGATTCTTGATTCTTGATTCTTGACTCTTGATTCTTGATTCTTGATTCTTGATTCTTGATTCTTGATTCTTGATTCTTGATTCTTGATTCTTGATTCTTGATTCTTGATTCTTGATTCTTGATTCTTGATTCTTGACTCTTGATTCTTGATTCTTGATTCTTGATTCTTGATGCTTGATTCTTGATTCTTAATTCTTGATTCTTGATTCTTGATTCTTTATTCTTGATTTTTGATTCTTGATGCTTGATTCTCGATTCTTGATTCTTGATTCTTGATTCTTAATTCTTGATTCTTGATTTTTGATTCTTGATTCTTGATTCTTGATTCTTGATTCTTGATTCTTGATTCTTGACTCTTGATTCTTGATTCTTGATTCTTGATTCTTGATTCTTGATTCTTGATTCTTGATTCTTGATTCTTGATTCTTGATTCTTGATTCTTGATTCTTGATTCTTGATTCTTGATTCTTGATGCTTGATTCTTGATTCTTGATTCTTGATTCCCCTTTTCTTGATTCTTGATTCTTGATGCTTGATGCTTGATTCTTGACTCTTTATTCTTGATTCTTGATTCTTGATTCTTGATTCTTGATTCTTGATTCTTGATTCTTGATTCTTGATTCTTGATTCTTGATTCTTGATTCTTGATTCTTGATTCTTGATTCTTAATTCTTGATTCTTGATTCTTGATTCTTGATTTTTGATTCTTGATGCTTGATTCTTGAACTTGAATCTTGATTTTTGATTCTTGATTCTTGATTCTTGATTTTTGATTCTCGATTCTTGATTCTTGATTCTTGATTCTTAATTCTTGATTCTTGATTTTTGATTCTTGATTCTTGATTCTTGATTCTTGATTCTTGATTCTTGATTCTTGACTCTTGATTCTTGATTCTTGATTCTTGATTCTTGATTCTTGATTCTTGATTCTTGATTCTTGATTCTTGATTCTTGATTCTTGATTCTTGATTCTTGATTCTTGATTCTTGATTCTTGATTCTTGATTCTTGATTCTTGATTCTTGATTCTTGATTCTTGATTCTTGATTCTTGATTCTTGATTCTTGATTCTTGATTCTTGATTCTTGATTCTTGATTCTTGATGCTTGATTCTTGATTCTTGATTCTTGATTCCCCTTTTCTTGATTCTTGATTCTTGATGCTTGATGCTTGATTCTTGACTCTTTATTCTTGTTCTTGATTCTTGATTCTTGATTCTTGATTCTTGATTCTTGATTCTTGATTCTTGATTCTTGATTCTTGATTCTTGATTCTTGATTCTTGATTCTTGATTCTTGATTCTTGATTCTTGATTCTTGATTCTTAATTCTTGATTCTTGATTCTTGATTCTTGATTTTTGATTCTTGATGCTTGATTCTTGAACTTGAATCTTGATTTTTGATTCTTGATTCTTGGTTCTTGGCTCTTGGTTCTTGATTCTTGATTTTTGATTCTTGATTCTTGATTCTGGGTACTTGAATCTTGATTCTTGATTCTTGATTCTTGATTCTTGGTTCTTGCTTCCTGGTTCTTGAATCTTGATTCTTGATTCTTGATTTTTGATGTTTGATTCTTGATTCTTGGTGCTTGAATCTTGATTCTTGATTCTTAATGCTTGATTCTTGATTCTTGATTCTTGATTCTTGATTCTTGGTTCTTGATTCTTGATTCTTGATTCTTGATTCTTGGTTCTTGCTTCCTGGTTCTTGAATCTTGATTCTTGATTCTTGATTTTTGATGTTTGATTCTTGATTCTTGGTGCTTGAATCTTGATTCTTGATTCTTAATGCTTGATTCTTGATTCTCGATTCTTGATTCTTGATTCTTGATTCTTGATTCTTGATTCTTGATTCTTGATTCTTGATTCTTGATTCTTGATTCTTGATTCTTGATTCTTGATTCTTGATTCTTGATTCTTGATTCTTGATTCTTGATTCTTGGTTCTTGATTCTTGATTCTTAATTCTTGATTCTTGATTCATGATTCTTGATTCTTGTTTCTTGATTTTTATTCTTGATTCTTGATTCATGATTCTTGGTTCTTGATTCTTGATTCTTGATTCTTAATTCTTGATTCTTGATTCTTGATTCTTGATTCTTGATACTTGATTCTTGATTCTTGATTCTTGATTCTTGATTCTTGATTCTTGATTCTTGATTCTTGATTCTTGATATTTGATTTTTGATTCTTGATTCTTGATTCTTGATTTTTGATTCTTGATTCTTGATTCTTGATTCTTGATTCTTGATTCTTGATTCTTGATTCTTGATTCTTGATTCTTGATTCTTGATTCTTGATTCTTGATTCTTGATGCTTGATTCTTGATTCTTGATTTTTGATTCTTGATTCTTGATTCTTGATTCTTGATTCTTGATTCTTGATTCTTGATTCTTGATTCTTGATGCATGATTCTTGATTCTTAATTCTTGATTCTTGATTCTTGATTCTTGAAATTAAATCTTGATTCTTGGTTCCCAGTTACTGATTCTTGATTCTTGATTTTTGATTTTTGATTCTTGATTCTTGATTCTTGATTCTTGATTCTTGACTCTTGACTCTTGACTCTTGATTCTTGATTCTTAATTCTTGATTCTTGGTTCTTGATTGTTGATTGTTGATTCTTCTTCTTGATTCTTGAATCTTGATTCTTGACTCTTGACTCTTGACTCTTGATTCTTGATTCTTGATTCTTGATTCTTGGTTTTTGAATCTTGGTGCTTGATTCTTGATTCTTGATTCTTGATCCTTGATTCTTGATTCTTGGTTCTTGATTCTTGATTCTTGATTCTTGATTCTTGATTCTTGATTCTTGATTCTTGATTCTTGATTCTTGATTCTTGATTCTTGATTCTTGATTCTTGATTCTTGATTCTTGATTCTTGATTCTTGATTCTTGATTCTTGATTCTTAATTCTTGATTCTTGATTCTTGATTCTTTATTCTTGATTTTTGATTCTTGATGCTTGATTCTCGATTCTTGATTCTTGATTCTTGATTCTTAATTCTTGATTCGTGATTCTTGATTCTTGATTCTTGATTCTTGATTCTTGATTCTTGATTCTTGATTCTTGATTCTTGATTCTTGATTCTTGATTCTTGATTCTTGATTCTTGATTCTTGATTCTTGATTCTTGATTCTTGATTCTTGATTCTTGATTCTTGATTCTTGATTCTTGATTCTTGATTCTTGATTCTTGATTCTTGATTCTTGATTCTTGATTCTTGATTCTTGATTCTTGATTCTTGATTCTTGATTCTTGATTCTTGATTCTTGATTCTTGATTCTTGATTCTTGATTCTTGATTCTTGATTCTTGATTCTTGATTCTTGATTCTTGATTCTTGATTCTTGATTCTTGATTCTTGATTCTTGATTCTTGATTCTTGATTCTTGATTCTTGATTCTTGATTCTTGATTCTTGATTCTTGATGCTTGATGCTTGATTCTTGACTCTTTATTCTTGTTCTTGATTCTTGATTCTTGATTCTTGATTCTTGATTCTTGATTCTTGATTCTTGATTCTTGATTCTTGATTCTTGATTCTTAATTCTTGATTCTTGATTCTTGATTCTTGATTCTTGATTCTTGATTTTTGATTCTTGATGCTTGATTCTTGAACTTGAATCTTGATTTTTGATTCTTGATTCTTGGTTCTTGGCTCTTGGTTCTTGATTCTTGATTTTTGATTTTTGATTCTTGATTCTGGGTACTTGAATCTTGATTCTTGATTCTTGGTTCTTGGTTCCTGGTTCTTGATTCTTGATTCTTGATTCTTGATTTTTGATGATTGATTCTTGATTCTTGTTTCTTGATTTTTATTCTTGATTCTTGATTCATGATTCATGATTCTTGGTTCTTGATTCTTGATTCTTGATTCTTAATTCTTGATTCTTGATTCTTGATTCTTGATTCTTGATTCTTGATTCTTGATACTTGATTCTTGATTCTTGATTCTTGATTCTTGATTCTTGATTCTTGATTCTTGATTCTTGATTCTTGATTTTTGATTCTTGATTCTTGATATTTGATTTTTGATTCTTGATTCTTGATTCTTGATTCTTGATTCTTGATTTTTGATTCTTGATTCTTGATTCTTGATTCTTGATTCTTGAATCTTGATTCTTGATTCTTGATTCTTGATTCTTGATTCTTGATTCTTGATTCTTGATTCTTGATGCTTGATTCTTGATTTTTGATTCTTGATTCTTGATTCTTGATTCTTGATTCTTGATTCTTGATTCTTGATTCTTGATTCTTGATTCTTGATTCTTGATTCTTGATTCTTGATTCTTGATTCTTGATTCTTGATTCTTGATTCTTGATTCTTGATTCTTGATTCTTGATTCTTGATTCTTGATTCTTGATTCTTGATTCTTGATTCTTGATTCTTGATTCTTGATTCTTGATTCTTGATTCATGATTCTTGATTCTTAATTCTTGATTCTTGATTCTTGATTCTTGAAATTAAATCTTGATTCTTGGTTCCCAGTTCCTGATTCTTGATTCTTGATTTTTGATTTTTGATTCTTGATTCTTGATTCTTGACACTTGACTCTTGACTCTTGACTCTTGATTCTTGATTCTTAATTCTTAATTCTTAATTCTTGATTCTTGGTTCTTGATTGTTGATTGTTGATTCTTCTTCTTGATTCTTGAATCTTTATTCTTGACTCTTGACTCTTGATTCTTGATTCTTGATTCTTGATTCTTGATTCTTGATTCTTGATTCTTGGTTTTTGAATCTTGGTGCTTGATTCTTGATTCTTGATTCTTGATCCTTGATTCTTGATTCTTGGTTCTTGATTCTTGATTCTTGATGCTTGATTCTTGATTCTTAATTCTTGATTCTTGATTCTTGATTCTTTATTCTTGATTTTTGATTCTTGATGCTTGATTCTCGATTCTTGATTCTTGATTCTTGATTCTTAATTCTTGATTCTTGATTTTTGATTCTTGATTCTTGATTCTTGATTCTTGATTCTTGATTCTTGACTCTTGATTCTTGATTCTTGATTCTTGATTCTTGATTCTTGATTCTTGATTCTTGATTCTTGATTCTTGATTCTTGATTCTTGATTCTTGATTCTTGATTCTTGATTCTTGATTCTTGATTCTTGATTCTTGATTCTTGATTCTTGATTCTTGATTCTTGATTCTTGATTCTTGATTCTTGATTCTTGATTCTTGATTCTTGATTCTTGATTCTTGATTCTTGATGCTTGATTCTTGATTCTTGATTCTTGATTCCCCTTTTCTTGATTCTTGATTCTTGATGCTTGATGCTTGATTCTTGACTCTTTATTCTTGTTCTTGATTATTGATTCTTGATTCTTGATTCTTGATTCTTGATTCTTGATTCTTGATTCTTGATTCTTGATTCTTGATTCTTGATTCTTGATTCTTGATTCTTGATTCTTGATTCTTAATTCTTGATTCTTGATTCTTGATTCTTGATTTTTGATTCTTGATGCTTGATTCTTGAACTTGAATCTTGATTTTTGATTCTTGATTCTTGGTTCTTGGCTCTTGGTTCTTGATTCTTGATTTTTGATTCTTGATTCTTGATTCTGGGTACTTGAATCTTGATTCTTGATTCTTGATTCTTGATTCTTGGTTCTTGCTTCCTGGTTCTTGAATCTTGATTCTTGATTCTTGATTTTTGATGTTTGATTCTTGATTCTTGGTGCTTGAATCTTGATTCTTGATTCTTAATGCTTGATTCTTGATTCTTGATTCTTGATTCTTGATTCTTGGTTCTTGATTCTTGATTCTTGATTCTTGAATCTTGATTCTTGATTCTTGATTCTTGATTCTTGATTCTTGATTCTTGATTCTTGATTCTTGATTCTTGATTCTTGATTCTTGATTCTTGATTCTTGATTCTTGATTCTTGATTCTTGATTCTTGATTCTTGATTCTTGATTCTTGATTCTTGATTCTTGATTCTTGATTCTTGATTCTTGATTCTTGATTCTTGATTCTTGATTCTTGATTCTTGATTCTTGATTCTTTATTATTGATACTTGATTCTTGATTCTTGATTCTCGATGCTTTGTTCTTTATTCTTTATTCTTGATCCTCGATGCATAATTCTTGATTCTTGAATCTTGATTCTTGATACTTGATTCTTGATTCTTGATTCTTGATGCTTGATTCTTGATTCTTGATTCTTGATTCTTGATTCTTGATATTTGATTTTTGATTCTTGATTCTTGATTCTTGATTCTTGATTCTTGATTCTTGATTCTTGATTCTTGATTCTTGATTCTTGACTCTTGATTCTTGATTCTTGATTCTTGATTCTTGATTCTTTATTCTTGATTCTTAATTCTTAATTCTTGATTCTTGATTCTTGATTCCTGATTCTTGATTCTTAATTCTTGATTCTTGATTCTTGATTCTTAATTCTTGATTCTTGATTCTTGATTCTTGATTCTTGATTCTTGATCCTTGATTCTTGATTCTTGATTCTTGATTCTTGATTCTTGATTCTTGATTCTTGATTCTTGATTCTTGATTCTTGATGCTTGATTCTTGATTCTTGATTCTTGATTCTTGATTCTTGATTCTTGATTCTTGATTCTTGATTCTTGATTCTTGATTCTTGATTCTTGATTCTTGATTCTTGATTCTTGATTCTTGATTCTTGATTCTTGATTCTTGATTCTTGATTCTTGATTCTTGATTCTTGATTCTTGATTCTTGATTCTTGATTCTTGATTCTTGATTCTTGATTCTTGATTCTTGATTCTTGATTCTTGATTTTTGATTGTTGGTTTTTGATACTTGATGCTTGATGCTTGATTCTTGATTCTTTATTCTTGAGTCTTGATTCTTGATTCTCAATTCTTGATTCTTGATTCTTGATTCTTGGTTCTTGATTCTTGATTCTTGATGCTTGATTCTTGATTCTTGAATCTTGATTCTTGATTCTTGATTCTTGATTCTTGATTCTTGATTCTTGAGTCTTGAGTCTTGAGTCTTGATTCTTGATGCTTGATTCTTGATTCTTGATTCTTGATTTTTGATTTCGATTCTTAGTTCTTGATTCTGGATTTTTGATTCTTGATTCTTAATTCTTGATTCTCGATTCTTGATTCTTGATTCTTGATTCTTGATTCTTGATTCTTGATTCTTGGTTCTTAATTCTTGATCCTTGATTCTTGATTCTTGATTCTTGATTCTTGATTCTTGATTCTTTATTCTTGATTCTTGATTCTTGATTCTTGATTCTTGATTCTTGATTCTTAATTCTTGATTCTTGATTCTTGATTCTTGATTCTTGATTCTTGATTCTTGATTCTTGATTCTTGATTCTTGATTCTTGATTCTTGATTCTTGATTCTTGATTCTTGATGCTTGATGCTTGATGCTTGATGCTTGATTCTTGATTCTTGATTCTTGATTCTTGATTCTTGATTCTTGATTCTTGATTCTTGATTCGTGATTCTTGATTCTTGATTCTTGATTCTTGATTCTTGATTCTTGATTCTTGATTGATTCTTGATTCTTGATTCTTGATTCTTGATTCTTGATTCGTGATTCTTGATTCTTGATTATTGATTCTTGGTTCTTGATTCTTGATTCTTGATTATTAATTCTTGATTCTTGATTTTTCATTCTTGATTCTTGATTGTTGATTGTTGATTCTTGATTCTTGATTCTTGATTTTTGATTCTTGATTCTTGATTCTTGATGCTTGATTCTTGATTCTTGATTCTTGAATCTTGAATCTTGAATCTTGAATCTTGAATCTTGAATCTTGAATCTTGAATCTTGAATCTTGAATCTTAAATCTTGAATCTTGAATCTTGATTTCTGATTCTTGATTCTTGATCCTTGATTCTTGATTCTTAATTTTTGATTCTTGAATCTTGAATCTTTATTCTCGATTTTTGATTCTTGATTCTTGATTCTTGATTCTTGATTCTTGATTCTTGATTCTTGATTCCTGATTCTTGATTCTTGATTCTTGATTCTTGATTCTAGATTCTTGATTCTTGATCCTTGATTCTTGATTCTTGATTCTTGATTCTTGATTCTTGATTCTTGATTCTTGATTCTTGATTCTTGATTCTTGATTCTTGATTCTTGATTCTTGATTCTTGATTCTTGATTCTTGATTCTTGATTCTTGATTCTTGATTCTTGATTCTTGATTCTTGATTCTTGATTCTTGATTTTTATATCTTGATCCTTGATTCTTGAATCTTGATTCTTGATTCTTGATTCTTGATTCTTGATTCTTGATTCTTGATTCTTGATTCTTGATTCTTGAATCTTGATTCTTGATTCTTGATTCTTGATTCTTGATTCTTGATTCTTGATTCTTGATTCTTGATTCTTGATTCTTGATTCTTGATTCTTGATTTTTGATTCTTGATTCTTGATTCTTGATTCTTGATTCTTGATTCTTGATTCTTGATTCTTGATTCTTGATTCTTGATTCTTGATTCTTGATTCTTGGTTCTTGGTTCTTGATTCTTAAATTTTGGTTCTTGGCTCTTGAGTCTTGATTTTTGATTTTTGAATCTTGATTCGTGATTCTTGATTTTTGGTGCCTGATTCTTGATTCTTGATCCTGGGTTCTTTTTTCTTAATTCTTGATCCTTGATTTCTAAAACTTAAGTCTTGTTGCTTAATTCTTGGTTCTCAATACTATACTCTTGATGCTTGGTTCAAAAGCATTGTGGAAGTTATAAAATGCAAGATCAATTAATCGGAAAAGCAAAGAAAGTTATCACAATAACCGAGATTTTAATAATAAAGAAATTAGAACGATACTAGATAACCAAGTTTGGGTTAAGAACAGTAAAAAATATAATTTATTTAAGAGAATTAAGCAGGTGAAAATTTCGGGACTCAACGTGACTTACTGGTTTCTGATTTTTTAATTCACGGTCAAAGCGAAAACTGTTTTATCAATAACCTGTGACTGAAAAATAATTTGAATAAATTAATCAAGTTCGCACAAAATTATAATGAAACTTTCATAATCTTTACAATTGGTATTAAATTACAACATAGATTAAATGTGAATAGTCTATTAGGAATGTATATTTGTTATTTCTTAAGAACAGCTCGTCCATAAATATTAGTTTTTTAGATTTTCTGTAAAATTAAATACTCCTACACCGTCCTTCGGTTTAAATAAATTCTATCATAGCATACATATACGAGAAGATATTTATAGATTTTTGCTAGACAATAAAAAATAAAAAATCATCAAATTTTTTTTTCGGAAGATAAATATATTTTCTTAAAGTTTGTGGCATTAATTTTCAATAAATATTAAATCAGGAGTAAACATGTTTTGATGTTGAAATTTATTGAAAATAAGGGTGGTGCCATGGAATAACTTTTTTATGATCGTACTTTAACTTGTTCAGTTGAATTAATTTATTTCCTGATCTGTTAAGAATTTATATGACGTGAAAATTTTTAGATTTGAAATTCGTTGAACAATTTTATAGGTTTATTACTAAGATCAATATTATTATTCTAAAAAAATTAAACATGCTATTTTTCCAGGCAACAAACTTTTGAGCTTTTCCAATTTTCTATGAATTTTTTATCATTTTAATTATTGGTAACAATATCATTCATATTTTAAAATTAGTTTTCTATCCGCTAGGATATAAAATAGTTGGATATAAAATAAAAATAACGCCACCTCGTTTAGTTCAACTAAAATAAGAACAAAATGCAAATCAGCATAACATGCAGGCCCTTATTTTTCCTCAAAAACTTGAGGAAAATGCTTCTAAACTGAAGGAAAAATCTATAAACTGAAGTGTGGATATACTGGATGATCATTTTGTTATGTTTTCTCTTGTGAGTTTCTATGAGTGAGATTTTAACGTAGATTTTAAATTTCTTTGTATTAAGTGAATGCAATATATTTAAATCTTGCTTTCGCTTATATAAAAAATATTGTAAGGAAAAATTTAAGTGTGGGCATGTAGACTTTTTTTAATTGTCTCCAAGTGAGAAAAAAACAAATACGCGAGAAAACACAACAAAATGACCATCCTGATTTTGTACAAACTATCTTATTTCGACAATAAAAAAAGCGAAAACTCAAACAAAAATCAGCAACACGAGTACAATCAACATTCAATACAAAATTCTCAATTTAGAAATAAGCTTTCATAGAACGAGAAAATTTTTTATTTTCTGTTTAAACAATTTTTATAAAAAATCATGAAAAGTTTGCTTTACAAAAAATAATGCATACAACCGTCATTTCTGTTTTTTTTGTAAATTAATAATTATTTTCCCATTATATTTGAAGCAAACAAATTTACTCTTTCTATTTCTTGAAAAGCACAATATTTTGTTTTTGTAAATTTTTCTTTTATTTATCTTTTATGTTATCTTCTATCTACCACAGAAAAATGATAAGATATTGTGTGTTAAGAAGCGAGGAGATTAATGTTTTCTTTCTGTGTGGTAAATGCATTTGAAACGATTATATTGGTTTGAGATTTAAGTAATAATTAAAGTGTTGTTTTTGGATAGATATTGTAAAGTATATTTATTTTTCGTAATATGTTTACATATAATTAATATTTTATTTGGGTTGGGAAGAGCGCCTTAAACGTAAACAAATTTTGTCCACCAATTAACTTCGGCTACATTTCATTTAAATTTTAAATAACAATTTTCATTTAAATTTTAAATAACAGTACCATTTACCATTTACCATTTACCATTTACCATTTATCATTTACCATTTACCATTTACCATTTACCATTTACCATTTACCATTTACCATTTACCATTTACCATTTACCATTTACCATTTACCATTTACCATTTACCATTTACCATTTACCATTTACCATTTACCATTTACCATTTACCATTTACCATTTACCATTTACCATTTACCATTTACCATTTTCAGGGTAGCGAAAATCCGAAATTCTACGTCCACGCCGTGCTACCTGGGTAACGCTAACAGAATTAGGTTGGTGTAGTTGAGAGGGGCAGAGTAAATACTGCTTATACTCAATGATTCTGCACCATGGCGAGTCATTGGCGCCATAAAACCAATGCAACTCAAGCGTCTGTTCTCCATGTTAGGGGCGGCTTGGAGCGGGCGTCTGTCTTGGATCAAGCGGCTCGCTATATAAATGTGTAGAAAGCGTCTGTTCTCCATGTTAGGGGCGGCTTTCAGCGGGCGTCTGTCTTGGATCAAGCGGCTCGCTATATAAACGTGTAAAAAGGTTGTTTCTGGTGACCTTAAGATGCAGAACGAACCCATTCACGAAAATTTGGGTTGGGCGAAGGGCTAACACCCCATTTCCGTAAAAAAATTACTGTCATGAATTCTGTACACAGGCCTCGGAATATCTCGGATTTATTATTGGAACGACCTCGGAAACTGTACCCGGACTACGATTTAAAAATAGGAACCTGGAACGTGCTAAGCCTTAGAAGACCAGGAGATCTCCTAAAACTAACCCAACAAGTCGAGAGCTACACACTGGATATAGTGGCATTACAAGAACTAAGATGGCCAGGCAGTGGAATCCATGAAACAGCGAAAGGATACACTCTGTATTATTGCGGTCATCAAAACGGAGGAGAATTTGGAGTTGGCTTTCTTATACACCGTCGCGTGAATCAGCATGTTATCGACTTCTGCCCAATTAATATGCGGTTATGCACACTGAGAATCCGCACAAAAAAATTCAATGTAACGATCGTCAATGTTCATGCACCTACTGAAGATAAAGCAGATGATATTAAAGACCTGTTCTTCCTAGAACTCGAGGAAGTCATCAATAACATCCCGCGGCACGATATAAAAATCGTGGTAGGTGACTTTAATGCTCAAATCGGTAGGATTGCAGAACTTAAAACACATATCGGCCCTAACAGCTTGCATCATACCAGCAACAATAACGGTTTTCGCGCAGCCGAGCTGGCTATGATGTATGATCTAGTAATTTCCAGCACTTTCTTCCCTCACAAGAGAATTCACAAGGCAACGTGGAAATCAAATGACGGAAGAACGGAAAATCAAATCGATCACGTCATGATCTCTAAGAGACACTCTACAAGTATAACTGACGTTCGATCATACAGAGGTGCTGATATGGACACCGATCATATGCTTGTCATCTTTAAGTACAAGTGCAAGTTGTCATCTACATTTAACAGACAAGCAAAAAAGACCGTGCGCTGGAATGTCGAAGCATTTAAACATCCGGAAACGCTGAATAGATATCAGGAAATAATAACACAAAACATAGAAGAGCATGACATCTCTTCTGAGATGCCATTAAACATACAAGAAGAATGGCAAACGCTTCAATCAACCATTATAGCCGCAGCACAAACTACAATCGGAAAACGACCACCGAAATCACACAACGAATGGTTTGACGACGAGTGCCGCCAATCCGTTGAAAATAAACAAAAACTGCGAGAAAAATGGTTAACAAGGAACACCCGAAGCTCCCAAACTGATTATCTATGCGCCAGGAAAGCCTCAGCAAAACTTCTACGTAAAAAGAAACGCGAACACATGAAGAGTTGCATCGAAAACATCAACCAACATGCGGCCAACGGAAATTCAAAAGAGTGCTTTGCCAATGCACGGAATCTGACAAAAGATTTCCACCCAAGATCTACAGCCATCAAAAATGAAAATAATGAACTTACAACAAGTGAACGTGATGTGCTGGCAGTGTGGCGATCCCACTTTCAAGACCTACTCAATAGGACAAACGAAGCTCATCCTATTCGAGCAATTGCTCCATCAACTGAGGAGATTTTTGTCCCTTACCCAACAATAGAAGAAGTGGAAGCTGCCATTAAAAAACTGAAAAATGGCAAATCACCAGGTTTCGATGGAATTCCCGCAGAACTTCTGAAAAATGGAGGAGCAGCTCTGGTCTCAAGTATATACGATCTGATTCTTGCAATCTGGGACCAAGAAGAACTACCTGCTGAATGGAAAACAGCTCTCATTGTTCCGCTACACAAGAAAGGTGACCGTCTAAAGTGTGAAAATTATCGTGGCATCGCACTGTTGAACACTGCATATAAAATACTAGCTAATGTTGTACTTGCTCGACTCATCCCGTTCGCCGAATCTATCATCGGTGACTATCAGTGTGGTTTTCGTCCCAACCGCTCAACCACAGATCAATGTTTTACATTAAGGATGATTCTGGAAAAATGTTGGGAGTACAACATCAGCATTCACCAGCTCTACGTTGATTTCAGGCAAGCATATGACAGTATCATCCGCGACAACCTCTGGTCCGCACTCATATGCCTTGGTATTCCAGAGAAACTTGTTTCTCTATGCAAGCTCACAACATCGGGATCAAATTGTAGAATAGTAATCGAAGGGTCTGTTTCTGATCCTTTCGATATAACATCAGGTGTTCGACAAGGTGATGCACTCGCGCCCATACTATTTAATTTGGCGCTGGAGTACGCGATAAGAAAAAGCCGAATTGAGACACAAAACTGCATATATAACAAATCTAGTCAGGTTCTTGGCTATGCAGATGATATTGTGCTTCTCGGACGTAGAACAAGCGATATCAAGGATAGTCTCTCTCAGCTTGAAAGAAATGCTAAACGACTTGGATTATGCATTAACACCGGCAAGACTAAACTTTTAACAACATCCAGGAATATACCTCCCGGCAATCTGAATACTGGCGACTATGAAGTGGAACGTGTAGAAAACTTCAAATACCTCGGGTCTGTAATAACATCGTCAAATGACATGCAGGCAGATATTAAAGCCCGTGTCTCAGCCGCATACAGAGTTTTCTACGCATACTCAAAACTTTTGCGATCCAAACATCTTTCGCAGTCGTGCAAACTCACACTTTACAAAGCATTAATCCGACCTGTGCTCACATTTGGAAGTGAAAGCTGGACACTGACTTCCTCCGATTGTAGAATTCTATCAACATTCGAGAGGAAAGTCATACGAACAATTTATGGTCCATGTAAAGTTGCTGAAAATCAGTATAGAATCCGAATGAATCATGAAATCAGACAGCTTCTTGGAGGCTGCGATGTAATCGGATTCATTAAATCCAACCGGATTAGATGGTTTGGTCATGTAGAAAGGGCTCCATTGGAAAGAATGATAAAAAAAGCGTCCCAACAACAACCAGCTGGTGTTCGTCGAAGAGGAAGACCTAGACAACGCTGGCGTGACGACATCATCCAAGACCTTCATGATATAGGATGTCGAAACTGGGGTCAACTGGTCATGGAACGAGATGATTGGAAGCTGGTGGCACAGACGGCAAAATCCCTTCATGGGATGTAAACGCCAGAGAGAGAGAGAGAATTTACCATTTACCATTTACCATTTACCATTTACCATTTACCATTTAAATCACTATTATCACTATAATATGTAGTTGGTTCGTGTCTTACACTTCTTATGACCCAAAACATCGAGAAATACGAGTCTAAGGGCCAGTTTCACCATCCTCAGTTAAAGTTACTGTTAGTTAACCGGCACTTAAATTTAACTGAGAGAAAATTGAATGATAAAAATATTTTGCATTCAATTTTCGTTTTTTTTCTCTCTCAGTTAGCTTAAATTTAACATATTTGTCACTTAACTGAGGAAATTGGGTTTTACAAGTGACGGTTAGTTTGACATGCCAGTTAAATTCTTAATTAACTTAACTATCAGAATTGGTCTCAGTTAAAATTTAACATACATATAAAAATGAAAAAAAAAACGGAAAAATAGAAATGGAAATGAAAAAATAAAAAATATTAATTTTAAAATAGTTTTTTCGTTTGCTAAAAGTAGATTATATAAATAAAATAAAACTATTCTTTGATTTTTATTTGTAAAAAACAATTTATTAGAATGCAGATTGTGCAATTAATGGCAGTAAAATAAGATGAATTTTCTTGATTACTTATCTCAACCACATAGTTTTGGAATAATATCTTTGGTATCTTTTCGACTTGATTTTCTGACAAGTTAGTAGTTCGAATTATGTTTACTTTCATTCGTATAAAACGATATAAACATTCGCACAAATATGTTAGTTTTACCAAACTTTTAGCAAATACCGTACCTAGTTTATATGTTAATAATTACAGAATTACTACATATACGTTATTAAATATTTTATGCTCTTTATGTTTAGAAAAAATTATATCACCGTAGTTGGCTTTTAACTTTAAAATTAAAGGCATTTTGTCTCTGTAGCTCTATTACGGTACAGATTGTTAAATAGGCATTGAAAAAAAACTAAAGCAGTTTTTTCATAACTGATGGAAAATCGCATCAAGACGCCGATCAAATAAGAAATTTGAGCCCGAACCCGTTTCCATTTTTTTTGTTTATAGGTAGGGGAGTGAGGCTTTATAAAAAGATTACAGTGATGAAAAAAATTTGTATTTTTTATTTGATTGAACTTCCTTTATTAAAAAAGATACTGAATTAGGTTTTGCAAAAAATCGCAGTGGTTATTTTTCAAAAAATCTAATTTTCAAGGATGGCTAAATCTAAAAGTACCTGTTTTTCTTTTTTTTTTGGTTTTCTACAGGTTAAGGGTCAGTTTACCATCCTCAGTTAAAGTTAAAGCCAGTTAGGTAAATTTTGCTTTCTTAATTTCCCTTTAATTTCCCCTCTCAGATATTTTAATTTAATTTTATTTTTGTTTCTCTTTTATTTTGCTCAAAAGAAAAAAGGTTTAAAACTTAAAATCAATTTCTTTTAAAGTATCCGTTAACTAACTATACATATTTTTGTTTATTTTGTTTTATACGGGTTAGTTTTTATCAGGGTTGTTAATATACACGTATAAAACGTTTTATACGTTACACGTATAATACGTAACGTATAAAACGTATAAAACGGATACTAATTCAGATATTAATTATATTTTTAGTAAAAATATATATATTTTAGTAAAAATATAATTACGTAGTTAAAAATTATTTATATATTTTATAATTTATAACAAAAACTATTTAAATTCTAGATGTTATTTGAATGTATATTTTTATACTTTATACGAAAGACTATGTACATTAAACTGGTTAATAATTTTTAATTCACTAGATTTGAATATTGAAAATTTTGAATTATATATTAGAGATTTTTTTGAGCACTTAAGCTCAAGCAATTAAATTATTTTTGAATTTTTCAACACGTAGGTATACTATATGATTTTCTTTCATTTTGATTCCAACATTTACTTAATACTTAATGGGAAGCATTTTGGATGAGAAACATTTGGCTCATGAACTTAATTATTTGGCATCATGAAATGTTATTGAATATATAAAATATGGTTCAATCCAACTTTAGCTCCTCCCATCTAATAAGAACAGCTGGATTAATAATGTTGTTTCAGAATAAATGTCATTTTTTCATAGCAGTTAGGGAAATTATTAGAGATTATTAGAGATATGTTTTTAAAAAAATTTTGTTGTGTGAATCCGGGTTGCACCACTTCCAATTAATAGACACAGTTTGAAAATAACAGGTTCTTGCAGATCAAATCTTCTTTTTATACAAAAGTTGTAATAGTTAAAATAATATTTATTTACGTCAAACGAAAAAGTTTAGTGAGAAGTTTATTGAGTAAATTCATTTTTGGTCATTGATGAATAATAGGTATGGTTGGAAATGTCAAATTATTGCAGACTAAATTTGTTTTGAAAATAAATAATTATATTTTGAAAAGAAGCATTTACGTTAAATGTGGAAGTTTTCTGAACTAATAGGAATAGTTGGGTAAGAAATTATCATGCCGACGCTATATTTTCTAAAGCAACTGTTCCTATTAGTCCCGAAATCTAGGCCTTATAAACATTAAATATCACGAGTACGATACGAGTTAACGCCCGCGTTAATGTTATAGAAATGTATTTTTATTTATTAAGGATTTTACTTTTATACGGTATAAAACGTAAATAATTGTGTGTTTTATACTGTACGTTTTATACGTTTTATACGTACGTATAATACGTGTTTTATACGTTACCGTATTATACGTTACAACCCTGGTTTTTATCCTATCTCGTTGTTTAATTAGAAAATAAAGATTTTAGAAATCTATATGATTTTATCATAATTTTAGATAATGTTCTCGTTTATGGTAAATTATTATTTTCAAATAATTTATCAATGAATGATTTTTAATATGTTGTGAATAAATTTAATTATGAAGTAAATAACATTCTTTATTATTGTTATTTATTTTATATGCTCTATTGACCGAATTAGTTGTAAAATAAATAAAGCAATTTAATTTATTTTTTTTTCGATTGTTATATATTTTAATATTATTATTTCAATTGTTATATATTTTTAATATATTTAAATATATTTTAAATATTAGTTGCAAAAAACAATTTTTGACTTATACCAAAAAATTTTCTGTGTATGTTGCAGCAAATAATCTTTTGCACAAATTCGCGAGCTGACCAAGCGACTAGATTCTTAAAAGTCGAATAATCTAGGGCGTTATAGCGACCGTTTGAATTTTATTGTTTAAATAAAATTAACAAATATAAAATATTTAAATTTTTTTCTATCAATATTTAGAAAATGACAATCTTGGCGTTTAAGGTTCCTTAAAAATAAGATGTTTTAAAAATTTAATAAACTTTGTTGTCCTTGATCTATATGAAAATGACCAAGCTCACGTTTGAAAACTTTTGCACACGTAGATAAAACATAAATCTTTCCAAAATTAAAAAAAATTATACAAGTCCAAAGGTTGAGACCCCAGGCCTGTTGAAACAAATACGCAAACGCCCATGCTTTCATCATTTTTGAGTTTATGTTGTTTCAACTCCTACTTAGATACCATTTTCATTTATAATCTCGCAAATTTTCAGTCTTCTAACCCAATAGGTTCCAATATAATTAGCGTTATACTAACCTTATGCACGCAATTCTCACGTCATACAATTACAATAAGAAATCCCATTAGAAAAAGTCCAAGCTTATAGGTCCAAGCTGATAAATAAGCTTATAGGGCCTAAAAAATTGTACAAAATAGTTTTCTAAGGACATGACAGCTTAAAAAATAAGCGAATTATGGTTCAAAGCCATTCACCGATTCACGTCACGTTGTTTTGCAGATATGAGATTACATATATTGGCATTGATGTATTAATAATACTGTAGTATTCTATTTTATGGAATATGCAAGGATGAAATCTATAAATATATAAATATTTATTATATATACAAAAATTCGGAAACATAATATTTAAATTTTAAATGCATTGTTGAAACAACGCCAGAAGCAACGTTTTTATATGTTTATATAGCGAGCCGCTTGATCCAAGACAGACGTCCGCTTCAAACCGCCGCTAACATGGAGAACAGACGTTTATATAGCGAGCCGCTTGATCCAAGACAGACGCCCGCTCCAAGCCGCTCCTAATATGGAGAACAGACGCTTGAGTTGCATTGGTTTTGTGGCGCCAATGACTCGCCATGGTGCAGAATCATTGAGTATAATCAGTATTTACTCTGCCCCTCTCAACTACACCAACCTAGCTCTGTTAGCGTTACCCCAGTAGCACGGCGTGGACGTAGAATTTCGAATTTTCGCTTACCCAAAAAATTCTGTTTCTGTAAAATTTGTACGCGATTCTGTTTCTGTTTTCTTTGTATGTGGTTTTAAGCACTTACGCGTACCCTATTCTTATAATCAAGATAGAAAATTATCAAACAAAATACAAAGAATCTTTTTAATCATTAATTTAAAATTCTGTTTAAAGAAGATAATCACAAACCATATTTTTTATATCAAAATCTCAAATCATCTGTTTTTACATTGAATTTTACTATCATTTATCAAACGAATCAAGACAGATCGTAAAAAATATCGTTCATATAACTTTAACCAGAACTTAACTTTAACTGGAGGATAACAAAATGCCACAATTTTATGCCACAATGCCACAATAACAAAATGCCACAGTTTCACTACAATTCTCTTTGTTAAAATAACCAACGGTTAAACTTCACAATAAGTTAAAATGCTATTAGTTTTGAATAACCAAACCGAATTTTGAAAAATGAAAGATAAGAAAATCCTGCAATCTCAAACTTATGAAAAGGATAAAATAAAATGTTTAATTTATTTATTTTATATTTTAATTTTTATTTCAACGTTTCTCCTATTATTCATTCATATTTTTCATCCAAATATGACATATCGCATTTCTCTTGGTTAAATTTTAACTTAAATATATTTTTTGTAACACATGCATAAAAAATATTCAATTTTGTACTAGAATAGAATAAAAGAAAAAACTACTTTTCCGCACATATGACCACAATAGTACATTATGATGCTAAGACGTAAAGCTAAAGATTTTGGAGGGATGTGGAGTTTCGAGACGCTAGCCGAGATTTGCACCCACATTAAGTCCAAAATAGCTTACGTCCGTGCATCATATACTATTTTTTATTCGCCGCAAGCAAAATATTTTAAGAAAATTTTTTTATTCTAAATTAAAATTATAAATTTTCATAAATTTTAAAATAAAAATATGTGGAACAAGTAACCTTTGACAAAATATTTAATATTTTTTCCAAATTATTGTGTAGCTATGACAACAAATGATAACAACTATTTTAATTGGATAATGAAATTTTGAATTTAAGGGTTGCTTTGATAAAAAAATTTATTTTTCATAGAATTTAAACAAATACAAATGCTTTTTACTTTTTTGGACGTAGCTATGACAACAAAATAAATAGTTGAAAAGTGATACTTTAAAGCCGCAAATTGCAGTAACATAGTAACACTTTAATATGTAGGCGAATAAAAAATATTTTGTAAGCCTGGCACGTACGCCGCCTGCATGTGAGATTTGTAGTTAAATCTATCCTATATATAATATTTTTATAGCACTAAAACATCAAAATAATAATTTAAATAACTTACCATATAGTAAAAACAACTTAAACACATTGCGTCATTTGAATTGCAAGAAAAAACAATTTATTTGGGGTTTCAAAGTTTACAATTTTGACAGCTCTTAGTTGGATTCTAGTTGGAAACTATGTTTTTTTATAAAACCGGTTGTTGGATTCTTATAATTTACAAATGTGTATTACAAGTGCAAATATTGAAAATCTGCCAAATAAAAAACCCAAATGAAACAGACAGAGAAAAATTGTTCAAAACATTCCGATCTAACACCATGAAATGATAACAATAAGGTCCTTCAAAATGTAATCAATTATTAGTATTGCGAACATATTTCAGTTCAAACATTACAAAATGAAGTACCTTAATAATGATGGCAAGATCAACACACCTGCGCAGAATCAATACACTCTATTTAGTTATCTGTTTAACAAAAAAAAATATATTTGTTTCTCATTAAAAAAATAAAATAAAACAACAATTGATTGTACACTGAAATATAAGATCCTTTAATTGAGTTGAAATGTAAGATATACATTATGAAGTAATAAAGTAAAAGATTAATTTATTTATACAATGAAGCGTTGTATACGGTCAGATATTATTTATGAAATGATCTTAAGCTGTTTGAAAGTACGGAATGAAAGTATGATTAATGTGATGACTGTTTGTTTTTAGATTTTAAAAGAAAATGTCTATAGAACAGATTTTTTTTGGTCGTTATAGAGCTCGAGTACATGAAAATATTGATGACAAATACACTTTTTTATAGTTACTTGAGATCAAACTCATAAGTACCAAGAGAAAGGGAACAAATTTACCAGATAAGTGCTCCAACGAGATAACAGCAAATTGTATTATTACAATTGTATTAATACAATTGTATTACAGCAGCCAAATTGTGTAACTGTGTAGTGGGGAAGTGTTAAAAAATTTTTCATTTCGATTTTATCATTAATTTTTTATCATTTTACCATTTTTGCGATTCTATATGCGATGTGAGTGTTAAAAAATCTAATAGCAGGCGGTGCACTGTCATACGTCAAAAATACATAAAATTAAATGTTAATTTTAACTTTAACCTGAATTTAAAAGTAAATTTTTACAAATTTAAGTATATGTAAATATTTTAGAAATTAAATTTGAAAAATAAATCGTGGTTTAATTTAGAAATGTAATTCAAAAAACCAAATCACCTTGACGTTTTGGTGTTTTTTGACATAATGTCAATAGCAACAAAAGAAACGGTTTCATTTTAATGCCAAACAAAGAGTCTGTGCTAACTTTATAATTTTAAAACTTCACTCAGTTAGATATTTTTGCGGTGAAGTGATAAAAAACTTCCCTTCACCGCTTCACAGTTACAGAATTTGGCTGCAGCAGTATTAAATTATTGTTTTACCTTTCATGTCTCAAAGAAAACCCCCCAGTTGAGACACACCGGATCTTACCATGACAGAACCACCCACAGTCGCAGTACAAAGTTGATAAGTATATACAAATGAGTTAAATGATAGGTACAAATGGAGATTGGAAAATTAAATAAGTTCTATTATAATGAAGGATAAAAACAACCGACTATCACGACCATGAAATGAAGTCCCATACTTGGGAGCCCTGTCCAGCAATTGTATGAAGGGCTGGAAAACCATAAATTATTTGTAATGGTTTGGTTTTTGTTTTTTCTCAATGGCCAATTATGGTTTTGGTTTCGGTATTGGTTTTTCTAGATAATAAATCTTGGTTTTGGTTTTACTATTCAACATGTTTTGGTTTCGGTTTTGGTTTTTCTAAACGTCAAAAGTGGGATTTCGTTTCGGTTTTGGTTTATAGCTAAAAAATGTTTGTTTGAGTATTCGTCAGAGAATTGATTAAAAATTACAACATTTGTCAACAATGCCAATGCCAATGCTCAGTAAAAAATGTTGAGCTAATTAAAGATACATTACATGTCCAGGGGAAAGTGTTTCATTTCTGCGTAGCGCCTAGAGCATTTCAAGATCTATGCCAAGGTGAACTTGCTACCGTGGTTTGTTTACTATTTTATTCATTGCTATTCAAATAAAAGAATTTAAAATAAATTTAAAACATGAACTTTAAATTTATATTCGAAATGTTATTTCTAACAACAATAATTTCCAAAGGCGAATAAACGAAATTTTAACAAAAATCACACTAAAAAACATAATCACTAAATCATTGTCCAACTGATCGGGAAGTCATATTTTGGGTTGGAAAGTTATTGAAAGACAGTATATAATAACTGTAAGACAGCAAAGTTACAACTGAAATAGCTTAGGAATTGCATATTAGATTCGTAACTGATTATTGACAAAAAAGTAAGTTGAACTTGACTAAATTTTTAGATTTGATTTTGGTTTTGTTTATTTTAAAATTTGGTTTTTGTTTCGGTTTTGGTTTGATGATTTTTAAAATTTGGTTTCGGTTATGGTTTTGGTTTTGATAATTTTTAGAATGTGGTTTTGGTGCCGGTTTTAATCATTTTTAGAATATGGTTATGGTTTCGGTTTTGGTTTTTCTGATTTGGTGTGGTTTTCTGGTTTTGATTTTGGTTTTCAAAACCCGGTTTCCAGCTCTGATTGTATGTGGAACTAATGGCAGATTTGAGTCATCATCTCCGTCTACGCGCATCAGGTTCCCCGAAAGAAAATAAAAAAAAAATACCTAATACTTTTACTGGACAGTGACCACAAGTACCAAAATTCAAATTCACCTACATAGAGAATCAATATTTGCTATTGGTGACGATGAAAACTATTCAAAATATAGTAAATACTTTGGTAAGGAAATTGGAAATGAATAGCGAGGTAAACTAAAACAACCTACAGTCTGATAACCGCAGACTGACAACAAAAATTAGTCTTAAGCGGCACTCATCTAACCGGAACACGATAATTTCTTATGTCCATAGATCATACTATTGTTGGGACCTCTTGATGGTAGCTAACAAATAATGTTGCACGCTGGATCTGGTGGTCGCTAATTGTTCCGTGTGATAAAGCTCTTCGGCTATTGTAGCACCGAGACTATGAAGGATTTGATCTTGGGTTCGAACACTCGGAATTTGATCACCAACAATTGTGATACCAAAATCCTTCCAGAAATCGATGCCTCGGTACAACTCCTCATCCAGACTTGGGAAAACATAGAAACGAAAAGATTTTTTGAAGCCATTAAAAGAGATGTGGACGTTGACATATCCCAAAATTAGATTACGTGTACCATACCATCCCCTATACGGATGGTAGATGAAAATTTACGATATGAAATACCGGTGTCGTTTAACAATTCTTAGGCATTTCTTCCTAGAATGCTGATAGCGGCTCAACTATCCAGAAGTCCATATACAATTTTATGAAAGATATTGATGTAAATATGCGGCCAAGAATCATTTAGTTCAGAAATAATAGAAGCGTCACATACCATATTGAAAATTTTTCGCAACTTTAGATAACGTCGAAAACGTTCGAGGCGCTTTAAAAAAGTATTTTTTCACCAAATCGGAATTTGAGCCGAATCGGAATTTGATGCATATGTTGATGAACAGAGGTAAATTGCCGAGTGTTCACTTGAAATTGGCAAAACTGTGTCTATTGCTTCTGTCGAGATGGATCGGGTTCGGTTTTCATTAGTTGGGTGTATTTCACTAGTCTCTGTTATCCAGTTACCTTTGATATTGTTGCCAGAGATGATAATAGCTTCTCAAATTTTTGACATAACAGCCTTAGGTTTTCTAGAGTAACTACATTTGCCACCAATTTAGCGTTTCTTAATTCCATTGTCATGCCTTCCCTTACGATCTCAAGCATATTGTCTGTTGTCTGCACCCAAAAAAATTTCGCGGTGTGATTTGTATTTTATCTGAAAAAATATTTGATATTCTATCCGATTGGGTTAAATTAACTCCACAAGAAAGGTTACTAATTTTAAAAAGTTCAAACAGATTGAACGAATTTTTTCAACACCGTTTAGTGTTAACAACTAGCTATGTTCATTAACATTAACCAGGCTTTTTTTAAAAGGTACTTCCCAACTACTTGTTAGCTTTAATGGAGTTAAACATTAACTCCGTTTGGAGTTAATGATGTCGAAGTATAGTTCGATGCGCATTCGGATTTATTTTGTCTTTTAACCAGCATTCAAATTTATTAGTTTATTTAAAATTTAATCAAATTAGATGTTTGATCATAAAGTTTTAAAATAATTGTATTGTTTTGATAAGTCTTAAATATTGATTTGAAATGTGTTTACAATTAATTAATTAATTTAGTAAATTTACAATAGTTTTGTGTTGTGTGTATTTGCAGAAAAATTTGTAAAATTGAATTAGTTTTTTTTAGTGGAATATCATATAAATTTTGTGCTAAAAAATGGAAATAAATTTAGAACATATAAAGGTAAAACATGAATATCTATAAATAAATGCACCGAAGTAGATGATAGTAAGATAAATTATAAATTTTAAATATTTAGTTTTTAAAAACATTAATTCACACAAACTAATGTCTAGAAATTTAATGCAAAAATTTCCATTAATTTAATTTTTTAAATATCATTTTGACATAGTACATTTGTAATAGTGATTTATGCCCTAAGAACTCTTATGAGACATTCATGAGTGAGGTAAGGTGAAATATTCAAACGCGTTAGGCGTCAGATAATATTTTAACCACCCAGGAATGATGTATAAGTATACATTACAGCCGCGTTCGATTTGACTAAAACAACTGGAAAAACTGAAAAATTGATTGTAATTGTTGTTGTTTTTTACTCAATTTATTCAGTTATTTGAGTGAAATTGAACGCGCACCTTATATATGTTTATAATTTTGCATTAAAATGTTTCATTTGTGCCAATTTTGCAAAAGATGAAAAAAAATTAAAAATTTATGATTTATTTATGTATTTTTGTTGTATTCTATTTCTAACCGCCTGTGATACTTGCATCTTAATGGTCATTAACAGACCTGTTTCATAACTGTTCTATGCTGTTAATGGCTGTTGGTGCAAAATATATTAAGAGATTTAAATCAGTTTAAAAATAATTTATTTTAAAACCAAATTGTCCTCTTTTTATCTTCATATATTTACAGACTTTGACGATGGCATAACACATACTTTATTATGTTATGTAAATTGTGCAGAACAGATGTCAAAAAAATACTCGATTTATAATTTTTTATTTTTGAAAAGGTGAGTTACTTGCATTATAAAGAATTACATATTACCACAACTAAATATTTATTTTTTTTAAGACAAATCCTGTTTCCCAAGTAAATTTTGAATTCCCCACATATTTTTTTAAGAAGGCCATTTCAAAGAGTAATTTCTATCGCAAACATCAAATTGGATAGGAAGGAGATACCATCTTGCTACCAAATTAACTGATTTTACTTTTTAAGCGTTTTTTTTGTATTTAACTGTAACTATCCTGAAGATATTATGTGTGGTGTTTTTATTTATAGAGGAAGAATAAAATAATTTAAAATTCTTTTAGAATTCTAAAGTTAGTTTAATATTTTAAGTTGTGTAACAAAATAAACAAAAAATAAATAAATAGGCATACACAAATTTTGTCTGTCTGCCGTCCGTCACTACAAACGAATGCGCGAAAATTACTTGGACGATTTCATATTTTAATTCAGGGAGTTGAAAATATTTTGGGTTCGATCTCTGAATTGTAAGTATGCCAAAGGAATCCATACTAAAAACATATCCTTTTAGGCGCCTGAAATACAGTTGCAACTTAGTCTAATACGTTAGATGTAGAACTTTTGGTGCTGCTCATGCTCAAAATTATATATTTTGATTTGAACATTTTCTCCACCTATAATACAATCCTGTACCGATTACGAACTATCATGAAATTTATTACATTTGTCACAACTTGTACGTGAAACATGACTTGGATTTAATATGGCTTTGACTATTTTCTTTTCTTTCAACTTCTGATCAAGTTAGAACCATCTTTATATTTGAAAAAATTAGCACAATCTTTTGAAAATAGCGGAATATGATTTTGTTTGAATAGAGCTTTTGCAAGAAGTTAAATTTAGGAGTTTTGGAGTTTCGGAGTTAAATTTTGGATATTGTGTCCGGAATGTATAAGCAAATCGTTGGTGAACTAGGTCTATCGAAGCTAATGTAACTTTTTTAAATGAAGTTGAGACGTTAAGGAAAGTATGAATATACATCAGAATGTTGTCAGCCCAGATTATTGGCGTATCGTTTGTTGTACCACATTGTTATTCATCTTCAATAATCGACCAAAGGCGCAACCATTTTCGATTGTTATGTTACTTAGATACTTGGATTCGTAATTTTATTCATAATAATTGACTAAATTCAGGATTAATGTAGAGTTGGATCTTATGCAATCATGGGGTAAGTGAAGCTTTTAAAATTTACTAAAGGTAATAACTATAGAGGTGTGTGTGTGTGTGTGTGTGTGTGTGTGTGTGTGTGTGTGTGTGTGTGTGTGTGTGTGTGTGTGTGTGTGTGTGTGTGTGTGTGTGTGTGTGTGTGTGTGTGTGTGTGTGTGTGTGATGAACTTGATTCCTTCGTCTTGTGTGGTCGGAAGAGTTCATAATTCTTACTAATTTAAATTCGTTCTCTGGTTAAGGTTATTTGCGTGCAATTCTGCATTTTTACTGGGCTGGGGAAATACATTCTCGAATCCGCGAGATTGAAGCTAGTCGGATTTAAACCTCACGCAGTTCCCCTAACGTTTCTGATAGTGATTGCTTTGACATAATTATAATACAATAATCAAGGTTTTGGTCTCACATACAGATATGCCGACCATAAATATTTCTCTACATTCAATGTTACTACTCATTATCACTTAATATGTACGTTTTTTTTAGCAAAAATTATGCAAATTTTCTTGTTTTGACACACTTAATGATTTTTTTGACACGCTTCCGGTACAGTTATCGAACCCATCGTCCTTTCGGCTCTTTCCAGTAAGCAACCCTATTTTTAGAAATTTTTGAAATCGCTCCAGCCAGTGTTCTTGTTTTCGTTGACGACTGGCCTTTTTTTTTTGCTTTTTTTAGAATCGTTATAACCTTGAACGTCGAGAAATTCCAAAAAAGTGGGAGTAAGATTTTGGCTTTTGGTTATATATTGTAATACTATAGGTACTTTCAGACCGAAGTAATACTAATTTATGCTAAATAGAAAGATCTTCGGAGAAGTTTTCTGTGCTAAAAGAAACCGCTGGAAAATATCAGGCTGTTTTAGATTAAATATCGTTTCTGTTCGTTTGTCGATTAGAAAACATTTTTATTTTAAGATTTTACTGATGTTTAAGTCATTATTGAATTTATTTTTTAGAATTAAAGCCCAATAACTTATTTATGAAATAATTCTATGAATATTTCATTCAGTCAAAGACAAAAAAAATGAATTTATTCAAATTAGTTGTTGTTTTATTAAAATCACAAAATCATTTCAATACATAATAAAAATGCAAAAAATTCTTCAACCAAAAGAAAACGAATTCGAATAATATACTAAAGAAGAAGAATTTATAAGAATTATTTGTTATTAAAATTCCTTTGGGGCAATATTTTTCGTTTGATCTTAATTTTTTCGTTTTTTTTATTCCTCATTTTCTTTTTTTAATAAATAACTAAAAAAAGAAAATTGATGCTAAATCGACAAAAGTAAAAAAGATACTAATAAAAGTAAAAAGATACAAAAAACAAAATTTTTATTAGATGCTGAATTTCGTAAGTGGGTGAAGAATGAAGATACAAGATTGAAAATTGAAATTGATGAAAGCATTTTCTTTTTATATTTCTAGAGTAATTGAATAGTTGAAACGGATTACAACCTATTAAAGTGTAAAGTTACGTTTAAGAAAAATATACTAAATTAAAAGAGACAAGTTTAGTTAAAGCTTTTTTTCAAAAAAAGTAGATAAAGAGCTTTACATAGCTCCATCTAACTAATACTAGATGAAACTTCTATACTAAGAATTTGAAAAGTTTATTGAATATACATAATACATTTAAAAAAAAAACAAACTCCTCCTTAACAATAAACATATCTTTTCATCAATAAATTTAAATTTATTCTACCATAAATCAAAACTTTTACACTTTAATATACAAAATTTATTTTTTCTTGTTATATGTGAATAACGCGTTTTGGAAAAGTTTGAGAAATTTTTTTTAAAAAAAATTGAAGGAGAAGAGATATATAAAAACAATTTAATTTTGTTTAATAAACTCTCTTTGATGAAAAATAAATCTGGAAAATTTGAGTAATGCGAGAAAATTGAATTGATGGAAAATATAACCCTACTCAAAATTTGTTTTTGTATCTTTGTGTATTTGTTTTAGGAAAATATTTTGCATAGTTCCTTGTAAGAGGTTTGCTTTATTTGTTTTTTATTTTAATTTGAATTTTTTGTTGTGGTACAGTATCAGGTGTGTAATAAGGTGTTAACGTTATTATCATTTATAAGATGTTTGTGTTTGATTAACTTTTTACAAGAATGAATTTTTTAAGTACAAGCGCAACTATTTTCTTATTTTCTTTTATGCGGTCGAATTTAGATAGAAAGGTAAATGTTCTGCATTAGAAATTGTAAGAAAAGGGTATTGTCTTTGAGACCACTTCCCAAAGTGGCCACTTTAGGCCAATAAGATAGGAACCTGAAGCCAGGTAGGGCCAGTATTCTGTTTTTTTTCTGGGTATGACGGGTATGACTATGAAACATCAGCTTGACTTTTTTTCATCTGAACCAAGAAATACATCCTTAGCTACAAATGCTGGTTAAATCATATTCCATACTAGGATTCAACTCAGAAGTGGTCTTATATGTCAGTGTAATTATGATCTAAAAGTACTGTTTTCTGCTATGGTGACAGCGGTGAAATTTTCGATATTGAAAAAAATTAATATAAGTTAGTAAGAAGAGAAATAAGCAACATAATGATAGAAATCGGCTGTTACGAAAATTTTTATTTTTTGTAACCAGATGTATATTTGTTCTTCTTAGGACATCATAAAGAGTTTAAATAATTTTATAGACTATTTCTCTTGACGATGTTCTAAGACGAGAAAATGTGCATCGAGCTACACATCAAAATGTGTATCCAGTACGGTTTTCAATGCCGTTTCCGTAGATTTTTTTCGGTTTGGTATGCACGTTGGCAAGAGTTGAGAGGGTTTTGCTTAAGGCATACATGCCGAATGTAGTAGTCCACCACCTTTTCCATCGTCTTTAGAAGAAAAAATGTAAGATTTATAGGCCTGTATGACTTGGTTTCTTTCGATTTTTTTCCTGGCTTGGGTATGAATGCTACTCTAACTTCTCTCCATATGTACGGGCATGCACACAAGGCTAAAAGTTGCTATAAACAGGCGCTCGAGGTATGGGAATCGGAGAATATAGTTAAATTTCTTTGCAAGAATATAACGAATATTCTTCCATCGCCAATCCGAACAATTTCATTGCCCAAATCGTTCTGTTGGGGACGAATATGGTTGGATAGTTGGTCTGAAAACTTCCTAGTTTCAGGATCAATTGGAGTTTAACTGCAGCTGGTAGACTGCCAATCGTTCCTCAGAGCTATCTCCAACTATCTTTTTTGTTCGTCTGAGTTTTTTGTTGTAGAGCCGATTGGTACTCCGTCCAGGTGTTTATTATTTTTGTTTTGTTGACGAGCTTGCGAACTTTATTCCTCATCCTCTCCAAATTGCCGTTCCATCAAGTCACGTCTCTGGTCCTTTTAGACTTGGAAATTGGAGATGTATGATGGTATGCTTCAGTGATCGCCACATTCGCCTACGTTGTCCCGGAGATGTGCTTTAAAGAGATCCCAATCGGTCTTCCAGGGGTTCCTAAAGTGGAGAGTACTATGCGGTTGTTGTTCTATGTTGAAGCATATCTATGGGTGGTTTGACATAGAAGCTACATCAGAGACATGCCAGTTACTGATAAAATTCTCGGTGATGTTGTTGCTCACAGTCGGGTACAGGATCTCGTTTCTGATTGCGTTTTCAAAGGTGGATTTGCTGACTTTGTTAGTTATAAACATGTTATTTGTATATAGGTATTGCAGCAGAGACTCACCTTTTGTGTTGATGTTGCTACTACCCCACACAGTGTGATGAGAATTGGCATTTTACGCAATTATTAGGTTTTAGTATTTGTCCTTAAAATGCTCATCTTCTGGAAGCTACGCAAGGGCTAAAATGAATTTACAAACTCGGCTATGGGGAAGAGGGATTTCAATCTGCACAGCAGGTAGATCTCTGCAAATTTTGTTAAGGGGAATACTTTTAAGCGTTTGTTGAAGAGTCTCGCAATTCTGGGTCTCTCCTGACCTTAGAAGTACATCAGTTGTTGGTTTCTTTTGGTCGATAGACCTTTTATTTTTTTGTTGTCTGCAAATGGTTCCTGAATGAACACAATATCGTGCGCATCCTGTTGAATAAAGCAGTTAAAATTAGCTGAAGGCATTGCCGAACTATGCATGTTAATTGGAACGCAACTTAATTAATTTTTTTCAGACGGCTATGGTGGTCCAGCGGAGGTCTTTGGTAGGTCATGATTTTTGCTCGGTGTTGACTTAGTTCTCATGGACGCAACAGTTTGCTCGTTTGGGGTTGGGTTGGTGTGTTTGATACGTAAGTGGTTTGCTCCAATTGAGTAGGATTTGGTGGTCGATGTTTGAAGGATAGCAGGAACCGAGCTAGAACGGCGCCTCACAGAAGCAGATGTGGCTAATCTTTCACAACCATATTATATCTACATACAGTTAATGACAAAAACTTTACATAACAAAGTTTTATTATTTATATAGATAGGAACATGTATTATTTGCTTGTGTGATGCAACAAAGCAATTAACTGAGAAAATGTTAAAAATTAGTTGATTGACCTATAGCACACCTAAATATTTTTATGTTTGTTGACATGAATTATGTCAATATAATGAACTGAAATAAGGCCAAAACCGAAATGAAATGGTAAATCAGTTAGAACATTTCTTTAAATATGAATATTCTTATTTTAGAGTAAAACTCGAAATAGGCCCATCGTTACAACTAGCCAGTGCAATTTATACATACTTGCTTTAGTGAAGCAAGGCTGGTAGTAAAAAATTAATTTTTTTTCAGATGCTTCTGAAAAAATTCTTTTTGGTATAAAAAACCCAGTTTTTTGATGAAAAGGTAGATTTTTTTTTTAAATATCTCATGAAATATGCAGACTTAAAGAAAAATCGTATAGACTTATTTGTAGGAAATTAAATTCTCTACCAAAAATTTTGTAATCATTTTTTGCCCAAACGTATATTTCTGATGATATTTTGATAAAAATTGTAAATCTTCGTAACTCGTAAGAAACGTAAATAAAAATATTGATGAAAAGGTACTAATTTTCTTCTTCTGCATATAGAATAAAATTATAATCGTGAAAAGAAAAACCATAATTGGTTCTTATTATCATATACGCTCAGAAAAAATGTTCGTAAAATTTACAGAAATGTAAAATTTACATTTCTGTTACTTTTGATCCTACAAACTGTTTGTTGAATACAACAAATTGATGTCAGTTGAACTTATTTTACCGACAATTTTTAACGAACAGATTGTAAATTTTACAAACATGTTTGTTAATTATTACGAACAATACCACAGCCTGACTGTTAAAATAACGAACATGTTTGTTAACTTTTGACATCTTTATTTTATTTTATCATCTTTTAACATCTTTCATTTTATTAATTTTATCAAATATTTCCAAAACTATCAATTACACTGAAAAAATTGAAATAATGACAATTGTGCCGTTCACTGCACAGAGCGACTAACTCCACTTTTTGGAAAATTTTAAATCTAAATGTCAAAGTACTTGCTATAGTCATAACTTTCTATGTTAAAAACAACTTTCCTGAATAATTAAGATAAACACCATTAAAAATCAAAATTTGTCTGACCATTAAAAAATCACTATTAAAAACCTGACATTAAAAACTAATAATATCTATTATACTAATTAAATTACTACTATAATAGCTAATTGATATACTTAGTAACCAAAATTAAATAAATTATGTTTATAATAACATTCCTGAATGATAAAGATTAACACTACTAAATATCGAAATTTATTTGACCTTTGAAAAAAATTGAATTTCTCAACATTTTGTTTTATGGAGTTAATCGTTTTGTGCAGTGAACGGCTCAATTTCATCTCGAAGTTGGCAGTTTATTATTCATGCAAAGAACAATTATTTGCAAACAATTTTACCATGATTGGGACAAATACACGATAACATTTTCCTAACAACATAACAGAATGAGGTTTATTTAAAATATAAAGTGTTATTTTCCATATAACAGTAGTTGAATAAAGTTAATAAAAAATCAACTACCGATCTATGTGTATGTTAAAATATCATCAGAAGTATATGTTTTAGGCAAAAAATTATTAGTACTTTTTATGTAGAAAACTAAATTTCCAACAAAAATGTATATAATATTTTTTTTTAAATCTTTATATATCATGAGATATTTAGTAAAATCTAGGACTTTATCCAAAGTTCATTTGAAATTATGGCTGCAAGTATGAATTTTGATGATTTTGCAGCACGTGTTTTTCTTATTAAAAAAAAGAAAATATACGCTCGTGTTTTTTTTCATCAAGGAAACAATTTTTAGGGGGCCTTATTCTGCCCCTATCTTTATTTTTGCTTTTAATATTGGGAAGTACATCGAAAAATTTCAGTAATAATTGGTTTGGCACTCGTGTAAGCGGTGTACTCGGCGGTGTAAGTAAGTAAGTTGTAAAAATGTATAGTAAGTTGTAAAAATGGTTTTAATAGGCGAACAAAAAGATCTAGACTTAAAGAAAAAACTGGAAAAAATCTATTACCAACAACGGGGAGGAAACTGACGGGTAGCGGATATCTACAGAAACCGAGAGGACAGACGTACAATTTTAACACTTTAGTGTAGCACCACATGGCAAGGAAACAAAAACGGAGCAGAAAATGAAAATCTTTGGGATGGATTGACTAAATTGCCATTTACAAACATCGATTACACTTATCTGATTCCTATAATGCGGGAAATACATAAAAGTGAAGTAAATGGACATCAAAAGTTTAATCGGCAAAGCATTAACAACAATTCGAAAATTGACTTAGATCAATGTGCAAAAATAACAACACCATAATTTCAATTTCCCTGAACGAAATGGTTGCAATAAATATAATTATCAGAAATTTTATTATGTTCAATAAAAATAATATTCATGACCTGGTGGGCGGTGAAGTAGTATTCTCGAATGAAAATTAAATTAGGTAGTAATATAGTTACGTTCGCGTTTGATTGAAAGTGTCTGTAATCAACTGTTGAAGTTTCTGGAACTATAGAAGAAAAATTCTACTTGCTGTATAGTAATATTTTATAATACATAATCTCTTTTAGAACAAGATCTAAAACATTTAAATTTAATTTAAGTTTATTCAATCTTCTCATATTGTTTCACAAAAATTTATCAAATGCACTATTCCGAGATGACTATATTTTTAGAAATACCATTAAATGTAAGAAATAGTAAAATGAACCATAAATGAATTGACCCGAATAATTTAACGCTAAGGAATCGATCGTTACGAATACAAACAAAATAACAAAACAGAATGACTCGTTCATTTTTGTTTGTTATTTTAAATTCCTAATTTCCTCTCACTCTCATTTCCTATCATTTTTATCATTCTCATCATTTATCTATCATTCATTTCCAATGACATTAAAACCAAAAACAAAAAATATTATTTTGAGAAAATAGATGAAAAACTAAAGTTCAAAACAAAACATAATCTTTGCAGTATCTCAATTATATTCTTTTTCGCTCTCTTTTTTTTGTACTCCTCCCATTCGAAATCTCATTCAATAAAATAAATAAAAAATAATGAAAGAAGTTTCGGTTTTTCTCAGAGCTTTTAACCATCAAAGCCTACTCGAACAAAAAAAAATAAAATGAATTATTTTCTCTCCCAAACTTTTTTCAAATAATATAATTTTCTATTTTCCTTACTTTATGTTCTTGTTTAATTTTAGTCGCACCCGAGCACTGAAGTACTTCAGATTTTCGTTTTACTGTCGTGAATCAAAAAGTTCAGTCCGTTTTTGAAATTGAAAATTAAAGTTTCTTACTATAGAGAAAAGAAAGTTTTAAAGTTTTCCCTTGTTAAAATAAATTTTAAATAATTAGTTTAATTTCTTCATTGATTTATTATTATAAATTAATTAAATATTTTTCTTTTTGTTCATTTAATTATAATTTGAGCGATTTATAAGGAAAATGAATTTAGTGAAAGTTTAAATAAAAAAAGTGATATTGAAAAAAATTGAAGGAAAGGAAAATAAAATTAAAAGCTTTTATCTTTGATATTTTCGTTGAGTTATAAATTTTGATTTTAATTAAATTTCTAATCATTTTTTTTGTTGCTTTTGTGTTTTAAAAGCTTTCATAGTGTTGTTTTATTTTTTGTTTTAGTTTTTTAAGTGAAAATCATTGTAGAAATATTAATATCGTTTTATAAAAAATGGTAAGATTCATAACTTAATTATATCAAACAAAAACAAAATTTGTGATTGTTAATTATATTTTTTTATTTCTTTTTTTTTAATATTGGATTGGATTGATAGTATGGATTTGTGAATTACGCCCTGGAACTTTTGGTTCTAAAGCATTTTGGATTGAATATTTGGGATCAAATAAAGTAAGTTTGTTACTTCTTTCTTTAAAGTTAAATTGATGAATTTTTGAAAGATAAAAATTGAAAAAAGATAATTTTTATTTTTTATTGAAATAAAAATTCTTGACATAAATGAAACGTTTTCTTTTTACTTATTTTTGCTTTTGAAATGTTTTTGTTTTAAATCAATAATCGTATACGTTGGAATTGATTGAGGTATATTGTAAATAAATAGATTGAGGTATGTTGTGACATTCAAGTTGAAATATTTTTAAATGTTTCGGTTTTTTGAAGAATTTTAAAATATTTTAGGTTGGATTTCGATAATCTAGGATAATGAAATTTGGAAAATTTTAACTATCAACAATGATATGATTGATATAAGGATTTAGATTTGTTTTACGTAGGAAGACAAAACTTTTGCAAAAATTTTTTCGAAAAAACTATTGTCTAGAAATGTCATGCTGTAGCTTTATAAATACTCTTGTTTGTTGGATTCATAAATAAAATTGTTAGCTCTTTTTTATTATTCGAAAATGAAATAATTGAGACGCGGTTGGAATATTGAAATTTGTCAATACTGCATTTCAACGTCCACCCAATTGCTATAACTGAATAATATAAGCTTTTTGGAATAGTTAAAAATTTTAAGGCGTAGTTTCTTAATATACCGTGCTGTATCCAGCATTTACATACGGTTTAACGCGTTGGTGATTTCTGCCACGACTTGTTATTTTTAAAACTGATGCTTCCATTGCTCCAAAATTTACCTTTTCTCCAGTAAACGAGAGTAAAGGAGGGTTAAATATATTATTTTTGAACACAAAGCAGAGCGAAGTAAAAGTTCTTTACATTTCCGCCGGCATTAAAATGTAATTTTCACTGTTTTGTATCTTTTAGTAAAACGGTAGATAAAATACAATTCTTTGTCGCCCACACTAACTCTTGATTTAATCATTTTCTTAACAAAAACAGAATTAACAATTTATTTTGTTTTTTTTAACGAAAAAAAATTAAAATTTGGAAAACTAAAATGATTTCACATTCTTACTATGAAAATTTATTCAAGTTTAATTCTTGAAAATGATGGTAATAAATTTATAAGTAGCTTTTAAGTCAAAAGTAAATTAATTAATTCTAGAGCTGGAGAAAAATAGCATGTGTTATTTTTGGTCCGTTTGGCTTCGATTGTCGGTCAAACTTTTCTACTCAGCGCAAAATGTATTAGATTAGTCCCTTATAAAACAGTGTGGGTTCTAGTGTGTATCGTATTTTTAGCCACTGCGATGCATAGTAATTTGTATATTTCATTTTATAGGAGAAACTCCCTCTGCGCTAGTTAGGACGTTGCATCTCCTTTGAAAAAGCTTTTACAGAAAAAACAATTTTCATAACTGCATAATTTCCTACTTTAACTTTTATTCGTGTATATAGGCTTAGAAGTAACTAATAGTCTAATAAATACTTTCCTTCTACATGGACTCCACAAAATAAAATTAATGAAGCTAATAAATTGATTGGTTAATTCTACAATTTTTTGTGAATTAACTTTTTGTGAAATCCTAGGTGCTCCCGTTTGATGTTTTTGCATTGACCGACAAATTTAAATAGTGGTAATTATAGTAGTGAATTTTACACTTCAGATTTTATTATTTTGATTCCGATGACTTGGACTTTTTATTCTGTGTTTTTTTAGAAGTTCGGATTGATCTTTATTTTTTGTCATATGTGTTAAAATTAATATGGATGTATACATTATAAACTGTCATCTGTGGCTTTGTAGCCCTGTTTAAAAATATCCGCAGTTTCTGAATGCTGTTGACTCTATTAACAATTATTTGAATAATGCCTTCTTTGGTTTTCAGTGGTTCCATCTGTAAACAAAACTGATGTTTTGTCCGCGAATCAGACAAATTTTGCATATTACTAATGTTTAAAATGATAATAATATAAAATATAGTTGTTTCGTTTCTGTTATTACTCATTACCTGTCTGCTTCCGCTAATTACCACCCAGCACTTTTACTTATCTCCTCATTCGAGAATGGTAATACCAATGTAGAGATAATTCATAAAAATTCAATTTTCGTAAGTCAAATTTTCATTAATTTCCTAAAATAGTAATAGTGACGCAAATGTAATATTTTCTAACCTTTGCAATTCAATACGGTTTTAACTGTTTTGTTCAATTTGTTCCGTTCTCGGTGTATAACCATTTTATCTTATCACCTCTATGGTATATAGGAGTTTCCATTGTATGTAGGAGTCTCAACAAAACCGCCAAAATAAACTGTAGAACAAGTATTTAATTTCCAGATCTCTCGATTTATCGATTTAATATCTGATCCTAAAAGTTACTGGAAGTTTGTCACCATTAAATGAAAAATTGGTGGCTACCCTTTTACTTTGAAATATTGCTATAACTCCATTACATAATTTTTTGCAATCTTTTTTAGCTTGTTTTTTACTGATAATACCTCTAAATAAGATAGACCACAAGGTTAAAAAATGTAAATGTATAAACGTTTTGGCGCAGCTCTGCTTTTAATTTTTTTTTTCAAAAGTCTCTTTCTTACGCCGTCTCTCCTTGTTTATGGAAGAATTCTTTCATAGTCCCCTTGCAAAAAAATGTAGTAAAGTTGAAATTAATAATTATAGGTCATTACTAAGCTTTAGTTCACTTCAACATTTTTTGAAAGTGTTATTTTCGATTCTCCTAACTTTTGTTGTAAATCTGTATATTTATCTTATCAGCATAGATTTTCAAAGGCAAACTGTGATATCAGTTAATTATTTCAAAATTAGATTGAACATTTTTTGCCTTAGTTTTATGTTGATTTAAACCAATGAAATTCTCTAAAATATAATGACATCATTCAATTTCACCAATAAAATTTGAATTATACTAATAACAAATATTTATACGTCTGGCCAACTGGGATATTAAAAATTATCAATCTAATTTTGAAATAATTAACCTGAATAGGCCAACGTATAATTCATAAAAAATATATAAAGAAATGAAAAATGGCAAAAAATTTTCTAAACGAATTCCCATCGTTCGTTGATAAATTCTCATAATTTTTTGAAAAATTCTTCAAGCAAGTGGTATTGATGAAAGCACGAGGCCGTAGGCCGAACTTGCTTTCGAAATTTTCGGCAAAAAATTGTTTCGAATTATCACCGCCCTTGGGAAATTACAACTGATAATTACTTCGGTTTTGAAAAAACCAAAGTATTGAGTTCATGAGCCAAAAGTGAAATTCTTACCCCCACTTTTTTGGCATTTCTCGACGTCTAAAAAAAAATGTATATCTGTCCGGCCAGCCGTCACAACTGACGAAATATAGAAAACCGCTGGACGTTTTCAAAAGTTTTTTTTTCTAAAAATATGTTTACGATAACTGTACCGGAAGTGTGTCCAAAAATTTAGGAAGTCTTGATATTTCACAGCTGTGAGATTTCAGCCCTTCCATATTTTCTGAATTACAGTTGGTACCTTCTGATTTACAATTGCTAGTCTGAATTAAAATTACTAATTTCTGAATTGCAATTGAGTATTGACTAAACTCAAGTACAATTGAAATTTTCTGAATTAAAATTGGAATAGGTGTTGACTGCAGATACTTTTTCATTCATATTTTCCATAACCAAAAATTATGCTGTTATTAGGGTTCCGTTTTTTATACGGAACACTATTGGTGAGACTTCGATGCTTTTTAGGGTTCCGTTTTTTATACGGAACACTATTGGTGAGAGTAAAACGAGTTTTTCACATTATATCGATTATCTCGTAAACTATAAATGCTATGGACTTGAAATTTGGCATGCGTATAAAACTAACCTGTCCACATGAAATGACGGATACAAATAAAACTAAAGTGGTTTTCGTTTGGTTTACAGGGCTGCGATGTGAGACCTTTGAGAAAATACATTTTTTTATAAATTCAAGTAGGGTATCATATGAAAGGGCTTTGTTTCAGTATTCCATAAAAATTTATTTTGGAATTTTACACCTCACCATTTTTTGTATAATTTTGAATAATGACGTTTTTTTTGCGTTTTCTTACCTCGATTAGCTCCGAACCTATCTGATCGAAAATTTTCAAATGTACTTGGAATGATAGAAAAATTAGTACGTTTTTAATAAACAATATAAAAAAGTGTCATATTTCCATACTTAGATTTATTAAGGGAGTGGAAATGAGGAGGGGTAAAAACACTATTTAAAATGTGGTCATGTGGGGTGTCATTTGAAAGAGCACTTAATTTAAAAAACAAATCATTTTTTTTTAGAATTTTGCGATGCCCAGGTTTTGAGTTATAGTAAAAAAAGTGCGAATTTAGACGGTTCCCCTCCCAAGCGTTTCGACACTGATTGACAGAAAAATTTGTAAAAATTCACAGAGTTAGGAAATTCGCTAAATTTTGTACGAAAACTATAGCGAAGTCTCCAATAATTATATTTCTGTGTGTTCAGAGGACCGGGGTAAATGGGGTAAAAAAAAACTTTTTTTGACCCAAGCGAGTGGGATGTCATTTGAAAGAGCACCTAATTTGAAATTCGTTGCAGTTTTTTTTAGAATTTTGCGGTGCCCAGTTTTTGAGTTATTGTCGAAAAAGTGCAAAGTCTTGACCGTTCCCCCCTCCATGCGTTTCCACACTGATTGACAGAAAAATTTGTAAAAATTCACAGAGTTAGGAAATTTGCTAAATTTTGTACGAAAACTATAGCGAAGTCTCCAATAATTATATTTCTGTGTGTTTAGAGGACCGGGGTAGAGGGGGTAAAAAAAAACTTTTTTTTACCCAAGCGAGTGAGATGTCATTTGAAAGAGCACCTAATTTTAAATTCGTTGCAGTTTTTTTTAGAATTTTGCGGTGCCCAGTTTTTGAGTTATTGTCGAAAAAGTGCAAAGTCCTGACCGTCCCCCCCCATGCGTTTCCACACTGATTGGCAGAAAAATTTGTAAAAATTCACAGAGTTAGGAAATTTGCTAAATTTTGTACGAAAACTATAGCGAAGTCTCCAATAATTATATTTCTGTGTGTTTAGAGGACCGGGGTAAAGGGGGTAAAAAAAACTTTTTTTTACCCAAGCGAGTGGGGTGTCATTTGAAAGAGCACCTAATTTGAAATTCGTTGCAGTTTTTTTCAAAATTTTGCGGTGCCCAGTTTTTGAGTTATTGTCGAAAAAGTGCAAAGTCCTGACCGTTCCCCCCCCATGCGTTTCGAAATTCGTACCAGTTTTGGTACGTACCCAACTAGAAATTCGTACCTGTTTTTTTTAGTATTTTGCGGTGCCCAGTTTTTGAGATATTGTCAAAAAAGTGCAAAATTCAAACCGTTCCCCCCCCATACGTTTCGACACTGATTGGCAGAAAAATTTGTAAAAATTCACAGAGTTAGGAAACTCGCTAAATTTTGTATAAAAACTATAGCGAAGTCTCCAATAATTATATTTCTGTTTCTTGGGTCAAAAAAAAAAGACTTATAGATAGACAAAAAAAAAAGACTTTGACCCAAGCGAGTGGGGTGTCATTTGATAAAGAGCCTAATTTAGAATTCGTTGCAATTTTTTTTAGAATTTTGCGGTGGCCAGTTTTTGAGTTATTGTCCAAAAAGTGCAAAATCCAGACGTTTCCCCCCATACGTTTCGACACTGATTGACAGAAAAATTTGTAAAAATTCACAGAGTTGGGAAATTTGCTAAATTTTGTACGAAAACTATAGCAAAGTCTCCAATAATTATATTTCTGTGTGTTTAGAGGACCGGGGTAGAGGGGAAAAAAAAATTAAAAAAAAGCGAGTGGGGTGTCATTTGAAAGAACATCTAATTTAGAATTCGTTGCAATTATTTTTAGAATTTTGCGGTGCCCAGTTTTTGAGTTATTGTGAAAAAAGTGCAAAATTCAGACCGTTCCCCCCATACGTTTCGACTCTGGTTGACAGAAAAATTTGTAAAAATTCACAGAGTTAGGTTATTTGGTAAATTTTGTACAAAAACTATAGCGAAGTCTCCAATAATTATATTTCTGTGTGTTTGGAAGACCGGGGTAGAGGGGGTAAAAAAAACTTTTTTTTACCCAAGCGAATGGGGTGTCATTTGAAAGAACATCTAATTTAAAATTCGTTGCAATTTTTTTTAGAATTTTGCGGTGCCCAGTTATTGAGTTACTATTGAAAAAGTGCAAAACTCATACCGTCCCCCCTCCATACGTTTCGACACTAAATGACAGAAAAATTTGGAAAATTTCACAGAGTTAGGAAATTTGGTAAGTTTTGTATGAAAACTACAGCACAGTTTTTGAGTTATGGATAAGAAAGGGCTAAATTCAGATCGTGCCGCCGCCTACCTTTCGACGATGACTGACTGAAAAATTTGAAAATATTCACAGAGACAGGAATATTGGTAAATTTTGAATGAAAATCATATCGAAGACTCAAATAATTATATTTCTGTGTGTTTATGGGATGGGTGTGGGGAGGGAAAAAAAACCATATTTGACCCAAATGAGTGGGGTGTCATATGAAAGAGCACTTAATTTAAGAAATGTTACAATTTTTTTAGAATTTTGCAATGCAGAGTTTTTGTGTTATTAAAAAAAAATATTTTTAGTATGTAGTCCTTCCACACCCCTAAATTTCAACACTCGATTGACCGAAAAAATAATCAAATTTAATCCATTTACAAGCTGGTGTAATTGAATCTTTTTTAAGTTACCAAAAACATCTATGGATAATATTTAACCTGAATTAATATTTTTTTTGCCATTTTTGATCAATGTAGATTTGATTGTAATTTACTATTGACATTTACAATTTAACATTTATTTTGTTATGTGTCTATGGTCTGAAAATATAAGGACATTACAACACAGCTTTTTGTCAATAATTTTTGATATTGTGTTCTTTTACATTCACGGAACCCTTGACGAGCGAATTTTATTCGCACTTGTCTGACTTTTTTGTCTTAAAATCGATTATCTTATAAACTATAAATCCTACGGACCTGTAATTTGTTATGCCTGGTTTTCCAAATTAAAATTAATATAAAATTATTGTAATATACAGGTTAAATGTTTTATACAGTTTTTTTATTCAAATTTTGGAAACAGTTATTTAATCATTTAAATTTGTGTGTTATGATTAGTGCACGGGCACAACAAATTTAAAATGCGTATAAAACTAACTTGTCTTCTAAAGATGACGGAAACAAAAATAATTAAAGTTGTTTTCGTTTGTTTTACGGGGCTGTTATATAAGGCTTTTAAGAAAATCCTTTTTTCTACCGAGTCAAGTAGGGTTGAAAGGGTATGAATTCAGTATCCCTTAAAAATGTATTTTAGAATTTTTTACTTTACAGTTTTTTGAATAATAACGTTTTTTTCATGTTTTATTTCCGCACTCAGTTCCGAACCTATTTAGTAAAAACAACTTCAAAAGTCTTTGGAAATATAGAAAAAGTAGTAACTTTTAAACGAAAAATATAGCGAAGTGTAATATACTCATAATCGTATTTATTAAGGGGATGGGAATCAGAAGAGGAAAAAGACAGCATTTAAAAAACAGGCATGTGATATATCAAATGAAAGAAAGAACACTTAATCTAGAAAACATTGTATTTTTTTTTAGAATTTTTCTGTGCACAGTTTTTGAATTATTGTCAAAAAAGTGCAATAAGAATCCTCCTGAATTTCGAGCTTAATTGACAGACAAATTTGAAAAATTTACAGAGAAAGGAAGTTTGATAAACTCTGAATAAAACTATAGCGAAGTTTTACATAGTTATTTTTCTGTATTTGAGGGGGTGAGGTTGGGAATGGGTGAAAAAAATCTTTTGGAAACTCATTGTAATTTTTTTTAGAATTTTGCAGTGCATAGTTTTTGAGTTATTCTCAAAATAGTGCAACAAAAATTTGGTCACCCTCCCTTACGTTTCTTCGTTGATTGACAGAAAAATTTGAAAAAACTCATAGAGACAGGAAATTTGACAAACCCTTAATGAAAAATATAGTGCAGTCTCAGATAATTTTATTTCAATCTGTTTAGGGGATGGGAGTGGAGAAGGGTGAAAAAAAGGTTTTTTTGACCCAAATGATTGGGGTGTCATATGAAAGAGCTCTAAATTTAATTTTTAGAATTTTTTAGTACACAGTTTTTGAATTATTGTCAAAAAAGTGTAATAAAAAGTTGGTCCCCCCTACATTTCGACATTGATTGACAGAAAAATTTGAAAAAAGTTATAGGGATAGGAAGTTTGTTAAACCTTGAACGAAAGCTATAGCGAAGTGTCACATAATTATTCTTTTGTATTTTGAGGGGATAAGATTGAGGAAGGGCGAAAAGAACGAGTGCGGTGTCATATGAAAGAAGACTTAATTTAAGGATTGTAATTGTTTTTAGAATTTTGCGGTGCTCAGTTTTTGAGTTATGGTCAAAAAATTGCAACTTAAAGTTGGTTACCTCTCCTACGTTTCGACGTTGATCGAAAAAAAAAATTGGAAAAACTCACAGAGATAGGAAACTTGATAAACTCTGAACTTAAACTACAGTGAAGTGTCACTTAATTAATCTGCTCTATTTTGAGGGGTTGAGAGTAAGTAAGGGTAACACCCTTACACAACAGTTTAGGGTAACTTAACAAGTTACCCTAAACTGCGTTTGATAATATTTGACAGATGTAGCATTTTGTGTATAATTTGGATTAATTTTCAAGTTCTATTGCTATACTGACATTTAAGAGAAAATAATCATTTGATGTGCCTATGGTCTGGCAGTATAAAAACTCTACAACACAACTTTATGTAAATTATTTTCGTCAGTTTGTTCTTTTACATTCATGGAACCCTCGGCGAGCGAATTTTATTCGCACTTGACCGATTTTTTTATCATTGACACGAAAAGTTTGAACTTTTTCTTTTTGATTAGGCAATGAAATGTTTTGGTGACTGTATATGGTGCCAATGACCATCAATAATATATTTTATAGGCTTTCGACTTTCTATCAGCTCAAACCAGCTTGGAGCACTGCACTGGATACAAGCTACCTCAATACGAATCACACTTTTAATTCTTTAAATGTACAACGTCTTTTCCCTCAAACCATGCAAAATCAAGCCGATCAAGAGTTTCCACTATATGTTTCTTTTTGTTTTGTTCTTTTCGAACTTAAATAAGTAAATGTAGACTAAACCAGCAATTTTTAAACTAAATCTTCTGCTTAGCGTAACAGCAAATTAAATTATCAACTAATCTCTACATTTTCAATTAAAAGTTTATAAATATTCACGAGGAGCTTAGTGAAAATAACAACACCTACAATTTTGTTTTGAAAAATCTAAGCTGTCGTCTTTTCTCTCTTCCGATCATAAACCAAAGTTCAATAGCTTTCAGTTTTCACATAAAAATCTTTTCTTATCATCACAAAAGCTCTAAATAAACGAAAAGAAAGTAGCAATAAAATTTTGGTTATTTTGGTAAAAATTTATTATTTAAAGTCTCCGTCAAAATTACCATTTTCAAAGTATCTTTAGTGTTAAGAAGTAACAAAAAATTTTCATGGAAATATATTTTTATGGAAATATGAATTACGAAAAAACAAACGCTCAGCTAAAAAGAGAAAGTTCATTGAATATGACTTTTTATTTTATGACTGTTAACAAATACATAAACATCGAACAATAATTTTTTGGGAAAATTAATACATAAAAATGATTTTGATGGGTTTGGTGGGTTTGACTGCTCATAAAAATTGATGTCTGTCGCCACATTTTTTATCAACATTTATCAATTTCATCACATAAAAGTTAAATATTTCGTTATTATTTGTTTCCTGTATTTTATTTTTGTAAAATTTAATATCGATAAAAGTAATTTTTGTCCAGACCACCATAGATGGAAAACTGAATCAATCATCAAAGAAAATCGATGATGTGAACCCGACCATTTATAGTAAATAAAAATTAATGTGTTTTTTATTTTTTCCTAGTTTTGACATAGGGTGACTAGTAACTCGTTAAAAAATTTAGATACAAGAGAAATTTTAAGTTGAATTGTGCTCGAACGGGTTAAGCAATTTGGATAATTTTTTTTTGTTTGAAATATATTAAATAAGGCTTTATAAAATTATTGTGCTGATTTTTTAATTTTAATTTTTCATGCATTACGTTTTCAAGAAGTACCTCTTTTTTTCTTTTCTTTCATTTTAATTTGTTAGTTGCAGCAAACATACAAGGGTTGTTTTTCGTTTTCGAGAAAAAGGCATTTGAATATTTTTTTGTTGACTTTTTTTTTGTTGAAAAGGTATTAATTATGCCTTTATAAAAAGAATTATACAGGAAATTTTTTACTAATTTTACATGAAATTTTTCAGTTTTGTTTTTTTTAAATTTAATTTCCGACCGATACATTTCGGTTTCCTTAGACGGATTTTCATCTGAGTCTAAACTAATTAACGCTGGTGTACCTCAAGGCTCAGTGTTGACCCAAACCCTATTTTTAATTTATATTAACAAATTGTTGAAAATCACCAGCAACCCAATAAATAGTTTTGCAGATGATAGTACTTTGCACAAGTTGTTCGAGCCCTTCTTTCAAAAGGTAAAATGCACGAAAGAATTAATCTCGCCCGGAGGGACTGCCATAAACGTGAATAAAGATCTAAAACAAGTCGCTGATTGGGGTGACCAACACCTGGTTAATTTCAACTCTACCTTAACACAGCTGTTGATTGTTTCCAGATCAAAGACCGAGTTCCACAAAGATATTTTATTCAGTATGTGTGATGAACCAATAGGTGGATGTAAAAACTTTCGTTTATTTGGTTTCACTGTTTCAAATAACCTACTCTGGAACGATCAAGTAATCGTGATGGCAAAAAGCCCGTCTAGAAAACTCGGCCTCCTAAATAGATTCAAAAAATTTTTCACTCCATACCAATTGATCCATGTTTATAAGTCCTAAATTCGTCCCTGTATGGAGTACTGTTGTCAAGCTTGGGGTGCTGCTTCTGTTTCCAACTTGGCTCTCCTGGACTCGGTTCAAAAGTAGGCTCTACGAATTGTGGGCGATCGAGATTTGACATCAAAACTTGATTCCCTACAACATCGTCGCACTGTTGCTGACCTCGTTGTTTTTTTACAAATATCGCCATCAACAGTGCTCAGATGAAATCAGCAACATTATGCCTCAAACTTATTCTTACCACCGTTTTACTCGGCAATCGGCTAGCGCAAACAGTCAAACGGTCAAGATCCCGCGCTGTTATACTGGCAGATCGCAGAAAGACTTCTTTGTCCTGCATACAAATGGAATAGTTTGCCGGAATCCATAGTCTCAGGTGGTTTCAATCCGCAGAGGCTTAAAAAAAGCGTTCATCAACACCTTAGAACGCAAGTTGTTGTGGGACGTAGGTCTTAAAAGGTATTTATGTGTTGTTGTGACACATATTGTAAACCCTATAAAAATGATGGCGAAATCTAAAAGTAATTTTTTTCTCTTTATTAAAAGATTTTATTTAACTTCAGTCCAACTCCAGTATAAGTATGTCCAGGCATTTTTCAATCAATGTTTAACCCACTTCTATTAAAGCTGTTGTGCTGAAATTTGACACACACATTTGGTTCTCGTGACAATTGTAATAAACACTAGACATACTATTGTGTCACTTACAGGAAGCAAACGGCGGACTAACGGTCTTGTGAGGTTTTTGTTTCGGCGAGCTTCAGCCATGTGTGTTCGAGAAGTAATTATCCTCAGTTCAGTACAAATAATCAGATATGCACGCAAATGAGACTGTGTAAAAAGAATGATATAAGCAAAGACAAAGAACAGGGACTCTGACAACTCCAAAGGCTGAAAATACCGAGATCATCACACACACAACACTATAACTGCAATTATTACATTTAACAAAAATTAGATAAAAGTTTCATTCACCCCATGATTTGTTTTGGAGAGTCATGCCCACGTAATTTAATGTAGTAAATCATTCTGTGTAAATAAATTGTTGACAAATCAATGTTTCAATAAATTGTTGATTAGGTTGACCAATAAATTGTTCCAATAAATTGTTGACAATGTTGACCAATATGTTTTCCAATAAATATCTGATAATTTTGAACAACACATTTTCCAATAAATTGTTGATAATGTTGACCAATATTTTTTGACAATGTTGACCAATAAATTGTTGACAATGTTGACCAATCAGATTTCTAATAAATTGTTGACAATGTTGACCAATACATTGCTATAACAAATTGTTGACAGTGCTAACCAATAAATTGTTCTAGTAAATTGTTGACAATGTTGACCGATAAATTTTCCAATAAATTTGCTGACAATATGGACCAATAAATTTCCCAATAAATTGCTGTCAATATGGACCAATAAATTGTTCTAATAAATAGTTGGCAATGCTGACGAATAAATTGTTCCGATATATTGTTGGGGATGACCAATGAATTGTTTCGATAAATTGTTGACGATATGGATCCCAGATTTAAACTTTTTTTAAAACACTTAACACTCCAAAATAAACAAATCAACAAAAAAAATGATGCAAAAATTTCAGTTTAATGTTTTTATTAACTTATAACATTGAGAAATACCATTTTGAAAAAATATTAAATTTCAAGACAATTAAAGTATATCAATTTATATTTAAGAAACATAGTTTAAATCAAAACTTTCTCTTTTAAATTAGACCAATTTTAAATAACAAATTACTTATGACAAACATGGCAGCACTATCAAATTACCAATAGAATAAGTAGAAAAACACTTTCACTAAAAATAGTGGTCTTTGTTAAATAAAAGCAAATATGTTTTATGTAATTGAATCTATGAATCTTGCTCGCAATTTTTTTTCTAATTAGCGGTGTTCTAATAAGTTTAATAAGTTTTTAATGTTTCTCAGATCTTGAATATATACGCAGAACTGTGCTGTTACAAAAAAAACTTCACTAAACATTTAATTGGACGACGCTAATTTAATTAACATTTTTCTATTATAAACTAATCAATTCGAACTAAATAAATGGTGCTAAATATTTCATTCGTTATCACTATAAGTTTGATAATAAATTTGACTTTGAACGATACAAACAAATATAATCTTTTTTTTCTTCCATTAAACTTTGATGTAATTTAATGAAAGAAGTTTCCCAAAAGAAGTTTCCCATTTGTGTATATTTACGGAACTGATCAAAAATAGTAAATGTCTAAGTACATATATAAAAAATCATGAACCAACAACATATCAAAACGAGACAGCAATCGAAAAAAGAAATATCATTGCAAACATAATTGAGAAAAGATATGAATAAAAAAAACGATAAGTTGTATTGAATACGTTGATTCATGTATAGGAAAGTTGTTGAGACAAATGAAATTTCTATAGGGTAAATAACTTCGTAAAAAGCTTACACAATGAACGATTACTAAAATGCCTTAATGTTTCATCCACTATGGTGGATGTTGAAAAATGACATTTATCATTTCCACAGCAACCCATATGATAACGGTGTCAAATGAAAGGGCTTGATCAGCGAAACACAATAAGTAAAGTGACGTCATTCTAAATCAAATATGGTGACGACTAATATGACATAATGCAATATTATTATGACATGGAGCTGATCTAAGGATGGAGCCGAAATGTGACCATGGCTAAACAATATTTCTTCGTGGCCATTCACCTTGAAATCATATGGTTGAAATTTAAATTATCGACTTTGCGCAAAAAACTGAGTTCCTCAGTTTTAATAATTTGGGTACCATAAATTTTGACTAAAATTATTATATTGTCTGAATCTTTAAAATTAAGCATAACAAAGACAAAAGTTCACTCAAAGAGAGCCCGTACTTCGTCTTATAAAAATTCTTTTCTCCATTCTATCGTTGAAATCAAACATAAATATGTCTTTTCTAGCTTTTGAACTTTATTATGCATTATTTTTCGAAAAACAGGATAACAAATTTTCTTTACAATTATACAATAACCTTATGTTACGTTTTACTTAAATTAATATATATCTATTTCTATGTAACTGTTCATCAAAAACAAGAATAACGAAACTAAAACAAAGTATCACTGACAACTTTAGTTACTTCTAAATTTTCATCATCTTAATGTTCAAAGGAAAACACAACAACAAAAAAATGTTATTTTCTGACCAAACATAAGAAAAATATACTCATGTAACAAACTTTTTCACTCCTTAAGTTCAACGATTTATTCGTTTTTTTCAATTTTTTTTTATTCTTATTTCGATAGCATTGAAAGCATAGAATCGTAACTTTATTTTTATGTCATTAAATCGATAACATCAAAAATTGTATTTAGTGATTTTCTTTTCACATTAAATCTATGGATATAGAAAATTAGAAGAAAAGTGGAAAACGGAAATCACTTTCGTTGATTAAAAAAAGTGTTGAATTGGGATTGTGTGAAAGAGGGTTAGGTGCTTAAAAATAATCGAATTAAAATTAACGAAATAGATACAATTTTTGGAATTTGAAATACAAGTGGTAATGGCTTAGGATTGTTACTAAATTTAATTTTTCTTGATGGGAGCTGATCAATATTTCAATTTGTCACAACATAAACATCAAAAATTTAATTTACATACATATATCATAAATATTTTTTCTATACATAACCAACAAATCATTTTTTATTAAATAAAATATCTAAAAAACGAAAAAAAAAAAATTAGATAAGAGAAAAACTCATAAATCATAAAAAACTAAATTTGCAAACTGTGTAAAAAAAGAAAAACACAGAAAGAAAATTCCGAAACGTCGAAAAAGTGCAAAACTAAATTTACCCTCATATATGAAACTCAACTATTATTATGGTCCCAGAATTTTTTATTCGTTTCTCGTTCCTCAACGGTAAGGTAGCGCTTACAATTTTTATTATCTGGCTTTTTCAGACCATCTTTCTATCAACTTTTCTTTGATAATTTTTGTGTTTGTTTTTCTTTTAAACAAAAAATTATTATATGAAAAATGTTCTCAACGTCCTTGTTCTACTAAATAACAAAATTTAATATTTTATTTCTTGACATAAAACAAAGAAAACAAAATCCTAAAATATATGTAGACAAAATTATTTCCACAATAGGTTCACATTAAAATAAAAGTTTTGTTTTTAATTGTAACCTAGACAAGGGACCGACCGAACTTATTGTTTAACTGTTTGGCAAGGGTATTGTGTTTTTGTTTTTCTAATGGAAATTAAATACATGTTGAGTCAGGGAATATGTTACGAGTAACAAAACCAGAAATTAAAATAAATTTGTTTATTTTACACAGTGAGTGATGTTATATTATGTTTGTTTATGGTTTATGGCTCATTTTGTGAACATTTCGTTGTATCTGTCATCCGTTTATTTTGAATGATTTGTGCAAATATTTTTTCAAACAAAGGTTGATAATTTGTTTTTATATTAAAAATTTATGTTTTTATGATTGTATCATGTTTAACCTATAAGTGTACAATGTTTTTGGAGATTTTATATTTAGAAATTTTCTGCAGTTTACAAATAAATTATGCATAAATTGAAATTAAATTAAAGTGAAACTAACCAATATCATTTTACCAAATGTGCGATAGCCATAATTGAATTTCAGCAACTATATATTTTACGCATAGATTTTTCTATTATCTAAATTCTAAATCATCACCCATTAACTGGAATTCAGACTCTTGGTGTCACAAACACTGGCGCTATTAAAAAATTTGTAGTTCCAATTTTTTAATATTTTTGGCTATCAAACTGATTTGATTGAGTCTAACACTTTGTTCTTTGTTGTTCTTTGTTCATTGTTCTTTGTATTAAAATTATTTTAATTACCAATAATGAAAGAGAATTTAACTATTAAATGTTCGTTTTATTAAAATTAATTTAATTTCCAACAATAAAAGGTAAAATTAGACAATTTTAATAATGCAATGTTATAATGTGAGAATTGATTCAAAGAGTGCAAGAAAAATTTAGTTCAAGAACAGTTTTTATTTAGTTCAAGAACTCCATTAACGCATTCATGGTGTCCATTTTAATGGTATCGTAGAATATTTTGAAATTTAAAGTGAAAACATTGTCAAGTGATATAGTTTTCGATTGAATAACAATAACTATTTTTTTAAAAAAAATAAACATATGGACAAAATAACGGCAATGGCGTTAAAAATTTAAAAAGAACGAAAACTTTTAAAAACAGAAATTCAATTAGTTTTTGATCAGTTTATAGACTAAGAGCCCGCGACGGCCAGACCTTCGTTATTTTATAAAAGCTGAAAGTTTTTCTGCGCATACCCCCTACTTAGGTAGGAACGATTAGCGACATATGAAGTTTTGATCATGGTGGATTTGGCAGGGAGCAGGTAACAGAATAGAGGGGCCTCCAAAGTTTCGTGAAAGTATAAGAGGTAATTTTTTTTATATATTCTTCGCGATAGCATTAAAAGTCACGTCACCCATTGCCAGACATTTACTATCGTCGCAACCCCCCTGCCAGACACCCTTAAACTTTATCAATTTGTTAAAGTTTAAGGGTGTCTGGCAGGCAGTTTCCACGATAGTAAGTGTCTGGCAATGGGTGACGTGACTTCTAATACTATCCCGAAGAATATATAAAAAAATTACCTTTTATACTTTCACGAAACTTTGGAGACCCCTCTGTTACCTGCTCCCTGCCAAAGCCACTATTATCCAAACTTCATATGTCGCTAATCGTTCCTACCTGCGTAAGGGGTATGCGCAGAAAAACTTTCAGCTTTTATAAAATAACGAAGGTCTGGCCGTCACGGGCTCTTGTTCTATTATGTTTATATGAAGGAAAAATTATAGATTTTATTATAAATTAGTTGTAACAGTTGTATTTAGTTACTATTAATAGAATTGCGGAAACTAAGACAATATACAAGTGGAATTGTTCATTTATGTTGAAATGAAATGTAAATCAGGCGATCAAACTCGACATTTTGGATTAATGACATACGGAAAAATTAGAGGGATAGTTTTTCCATTACAATATAATACAGCAGTTAATACAAGAGGATATCAATGTTCTATTAATGCAATTTTAATTCATAATGCATCAAAATTTGAAGCCAAGTTTAGGAAATTTATTGCGTCATTAAAAAATTGGTAGCCGCCGCCAATTTTGAAAAATTGAAAAAATCGCCAGCCTATGTTTAAGATAGCGGTTTTAAAAAATAAAAAGCTCTCGTTATCCTATTTTAATTCTAAAAACCTAAAAATTTGTAGCCAAAATGCAGTCCATTTGTTGCGTTATTAAACAATTTGTAGAACTACCTAGCCTTTCTTAGCAAATTGACTGAATTTTGGCTAAACATTTTTATGTATTTAAAATTAAAATACGATAAACAGAACTTTTGATTTTTTTAAAAACCGGTAGCTGAAAAATAGGTTGACGGCTTCTTCAATTTTTTAAAATTGGCTAGGTAGTGCCCCAAATTGTTTAATAATGCAATAAATTTACAAGACTTTGGCTAAAAATTTTTATGTATTGTCACGTTTTTCACCTTACTTCGAATTGGCCTTAATCTCAATTTGATAAGCGTAATTCCTTAAATCTCCTTCTGAATTCGATCACTGATTAGTAAGCAAACACACCAGTTGTAAAACTAAGTAAAACTTTATTTACAACAACTATTTTAAAGTTCACTTCTATTTACACGATTTCATATGCTCGGTTTCGTTTACAATTAATTTATTCTGACTAAAAATGCCTGCTTAAAAACTGAACTTCGTACAATCTAGAAAAATCGATCAATCGATCTTTATTCTAAACATCTTTAATCCGTAATGTTCCATAAATAATTTGACAGATAATGTTTATTGGCCTCCTAACTGTAAAAACGGTTATCGAAAACAAATTCCAAAAAATTAGTTTTAAATCCGCCCAAGAAAACAGCAACAATTATTTACATGCGTTTTATAATCATTGATAATGACGATGATTACGAATTTGATTTCGTAATTTTGTACAGGTTGCCTTCGCTTATGTTGACTAGAATAGAATTTAAGTTTTATATTTCGTTATGATTTTGTTATAACCGTAACAGTACTTAAAAGTAAAAATAAAAAATTTAAAAAATAATAAACACAACTTTTGATTTTTTGAAAACCGCTATCTTAAACATAGACTGGCGACTTAAACAGTTTTTCAATGAAGCTGAACAGAACGTTAGATATTTTGAAAACCGCTAGCCTAAAAATAAGCTAACAGTTTTTCAAAATTGGTGGGGCTACAATTTTTTTAATTGAGCAACAAATTAGCTACAAATTGTCTACAAATGCCTGACTAGGTCCTAGTTGTAGGCTACAATTTTAGTCCGCAATCTTACTAGAGCTTATTTTGATCTTTATGTTTATGTGAATATTAATGTGTTGTGTGTAGAGGTAGGGTTTAACATATTTATGGTCGTGTGAGAATGAGACAGATTATGTAGTTTATCAAATATTAGTCGACGCATCTTTTCAGGGATGTAAGGTCGGATAGTGCCTGTTGAGGTTTCGCACTAGGGATGGAAAGATTTATAGAAAAATCGATTCTCGATTCCTACTTCGATTTTATACATTCTCAGAATCGATTCTCCGTCTGCAAGAGTCGATTCTTTCGATTTTAATCGATTCCTATGTTAAGAAAACTAGCTTTAACTGAAAAAAATTTAAATTTATATATCATCGATATACATTTATTCAAAATAAATTTTAGACAATCAACTTATGAAAACCACATATTTTCTGCAACTGGTCTTAAGAAAAGTAGCATATTCAAATTATCACGCGTTAATCGACTTCGAATTTGATTTGCAATCAGAACATAGTATGCAAATAAACGCTCACATGGTTGATAGTTGACGTGACTGTATTGTTGATAAATTTGGGTATTCATTTTCGAGTGTTTTCCATGTGATAATTGGATCCGGATTACTTTTTCTGTTGACTGTTGGCCAATTAATAAATAGTCTTAATTCAATCAGCAACCCGCCTACTTCATCACTGTCATTATTTTGATGGTTTTGTTGCATAGTGTCGTCTAAAAAATCCCAAATACCATTACCATTTGAAGAACGTTAATGATATGCAGCGTATTCACTTTCATGATCAACCGCAACACTTTTTGTTAGTTGAATTTCTGTTTTCAAGAGCAATCACATGTGTAGATAAAGTTTGAACAAATTAATTGAAAAACAATGACGAAGAAATGTATTTTTAAACTTAAAGATTCCTTGTGATGAACACATACCGAGAGTAGTCACAGCGCCCGCAAAGTTTTGAAATCTTAGTTTTTTACATCGGGACTCGAGCAGCGTAGAAATAGCATATAACTCTAAATATAACCTCTAATGTCAAAAAAATCGAATACTAAGAATCGATTCTTGATCGACTTTGAAAATTAAAAATCGATTCTGTATACTCGATTATTTTAACAGAAAAGTCGATTCTTGAGTAGAATCGGAATCGACTTTTCCATCCCTATTTCGCACCATATTGAAGATCAGAATATGTATCTGATATTAGCTCTAGTTTACGTAGTTACGAAAATCATGTGATATGGTTTGTAATTCTTTATCTGGGTGGTTATTTTGTAGCGTTATCTCACTAGGTGAGATAAATAGTGAGATAAAAAAATTATGTTTAAATGATTTCTTTTATCTAATATAATCGATCAAAGACAAATATTTTATCTCACTTTTTATCTCACCTAGTGAGATAACGCTACAAAATAACCACCCTGATGTCTGTAATTGAGCAAGTTGGTCCATACCGAGACCTGTTTAATGAATTGCACATACTTGAAGGTCTTTCATACTTTGTTGCTCTTGTCTTGCATGAACCTAATATTTGTAGTGACTGATGTAGGCCAATTGACGACTTTAGCGGGGACTACGCTCCGACTTTGATGCAATTACGGTAATCAGAGGTTTATGACCAGTATGCCAATTCCAATAAATTCCTAACAATTCTCTGTGAAGAGCAGAATTTATTTGTTCGGAAACTTTTTTGGAAAAGAAGGATATTGGTTTATTACTTCTATTATTTAGTTTCTCCAATACGGCACCCACTGCACTAGAAGTATCTCAATTCCGTTATCCATAGAATAAGCTAAAAGTGTTGACTGGGCAAAGGCTGCTTGAGCTGCGTTTACAGCTGTCTCGCATTCAGTTGACCATACAACTGGATTATTTTTGGTATTTTTGTCAAGTTTACCAAGACGACCGCGAATTGGAGCAAGATGTTCGGCTAAGTGAGTGATTGTAATAGTTAACCATTCCCACATAATGCTGCATTTGCCTGATAAAGCTAGTTGAGGAAAGGATTGAATAGCCACGATGCGAGTCGCAAATGGCACGTGTTGGTCTAGATAATGGCTCAGTAAAGTGATAGACGGTGCACGGAATTTGTATTTTGATGGCTTCATCGATAAAACATATTTTGATAATCTGTCAAATAAAGCATCAAGGTGTTCGTGATGTTCAGTCTCGTTTTCGCTAGAAACCGAAATGTCGTCTATGTATACGTAGAAAAACTTCATACCTTTTGTAACTTCGTCCATTAGCCTCTGGAATGTTTGTGCTGCGTTAATCTTAATCCATATGGCATCCTTGTAAATTCGAACAGTCCAAAACGTACGATGATTGCAGTCTTATGAATGTCCTCTTCGGCGGCTGGTATTTAATGATATACGCAAGGCCGAGGTCTGTTTTTGAGAACATGATGCAACCTTTGAGGTTGAAGAAAAAGTTATGGATGTGTGGGAAGTGATATCTATCTGTTATCCTAGTTGACTTTAAATGGCAAAAGACCCTAAACGGTTGCCAATCACTACTGTCCCGTTTTGGTACCACATGTTATGGTGCAGCTGCACACGAAGAGCTCAGCCTGCATAATCCGAGTTGCACCATGTGTTCGAACTCGTTTTTCACTATCTTGTGTTTCACAGTATATCTAATCGATTTGGTCGAGAAAATGGTAAATGCCCATCTGTTAGAATGCTATGATTGATCATACGTTTGACAGGATGATCGTAACGGGTTGGTTGGGTTAATGTTGGGTATCGAAAAAGTAGTTCGCCTCAAGGGCCATCAATTACAAAAATGCACTTGGAATGATACCACCCGGCACAATAATATCAATTGCATTAACTGATAAAATTAGTGTTGTTGTCTAAAATATGTTTGTGCTTTAAATCTACTTCTAGTTCAAATTTCACCAAAAATTCGTTTTACGTTTTAGTTTTTCGATGATGACTGTGTTCTTCGAGTTCCTGAATTTTCAACAAATCTATCTGCCAAACAGCATATCCAACTGGCCGTTCGTTGTCGGGATTTGCTGAGACGTTTTGAACTATTCTATTTTTCATCAAGATCGATTGGAAAATTCACGGTTAAATTTAGCAGTTAAATGGTCAATGGATTTCTGTAAACTAGAAAGCGTAATACCTCATGAAATAGATGCATTGTTACAGTTTGTTTGTGATTTCATTGGTTCTACACTGTTACAGGTTAAGCTTGGGACGATTTATTTCATAAATGTATGCGAACTTAATTAGTACGCTAAAGTAGTCTTCCTCTCCTATAACAACTAATAATCTGATTGTATCTCTGCCGTGATAAGCCACAAAACGGGTAACTTTGATTTTGGTTAAAAATTAGTTATGAATCTATTAGGTGTACAAATAAATTTCCGACCTTTTTAGATAGGTGTCGGTAGTATCACTGCTTGTATATTATTCAATCGGGCAATACATTTTTTTTAAGGTTAGGTGTCAAACTTGAATAATTACTAGTGACATTTGTTCAAAGCGTAAACAACAATTATTTTCATGTAATTGAAAATGTCGACTTTTATACCTAAAAAACAATATTTGCGGGAAGTTTTAGTTCATTATTTTTTGTTGAAGAAAAGTGCAGCGGAAACAATTCGTTTGCTTGTGGAAGCTTACGGTGAACATGCGCCATCGAAAACAACATGCAAAGAGTGGTTTCAACGATTCAAAGTTGGTGATTTTGACGTAAGAGACAAAGAACGTGAAGCTTTGTATTTGGTGGGATATGCAGGGTGTCGTCTATTATGAGCTGCTGAAAGAGGGTGAAACCATTACGGGACAAGTTTATCGACGACAACTGATGGTTTTAAAGCGAGCTTCAGCTGCAAAACGACCGGAATGGGACAAAAGGCACAATAAGATTATTTTGCAACATGACAATTGACAACGCTAGGCCACATATTGCTATACCTGTCAAAAATTACTTGGACGGGCAAAACTGGGAAGTTCTACCCCACCCGCCGCATTCACCAGACATTGCTCCCTCTGATTACCACTTGTTTCGGTCAATGCAATCAGCCCTGGCACAGCAGCCCTTCACTTCATATGCAAACGTCAGAAAATGGGTCGATGACTGGATCGCCTCGAAACCACCAGACTTCTTCCTTCGGGGAATCCGTTTATTGCCTGAACGATGGACGAACGTTATAGCTTCCGCAAGAGCATACTTTGAATAAAACATTTTTTCATTTTCTACACAAACTAATGTCTTTGATTTCAGTAAAAAAGGTCGGAAATTTATTTGTACACCCAATAAGATGATATAATAACAGTCGATGGATATTTTTATCATATAATTAAAATATTTAAATGATTTTTTCATTCAAAAATTACTCTATTAAATATGCCGTATCTTCTTTACGATTATCAATTACTACAGCAATTTGCCCTATCTATCAATTACTAAGTGATAATAAAATAATAAACGCCTTATTCTAGTTAAATTGAGTTTTATTCCACTAAATACTTACATATTTTGAAAGCTATGCTTTTATCGACAGTAGTATCTAAAAAACTGTTTTCAGTATTTTAGATACTACTGTCGATGAAAGCATAGCTTGTGAAATACGCATTTAGTGAAATAAAACTCAATTTAACGAGAATAAGGCGTTTATTATTTTATTATTATTTATATATCTTTTTACAGTTTAGAACTGTTATATTAAAATGGACAATTACTAAGCTATTTCAGTCGTTACTTAGAAAGTTACCATAAAATGCCTTAGTATTATGTATGACGCTCCACTTTACAAAGGCAAAATAGACATATCTCACTATGTTACTAAGGCAAAATGACGTATCTCGTTATTAAAAGGCAAATAATTAATTGCGGTTATTGAGTTATTATTTAAATACTTAGATATCAAATCTGTGTTCCTAAGTATATTAATTATTTGCAATTTTATATTTACTAAGTTTTTCGAGTGAAATAATAAAATAAATTGATTTTATTGACATATCGTTGTTATTTTTGTAACACGTATTTATAATTTACTATTTAATTATTCAAAAATTAATATTTTATATTATTAACAAATAAAATAACCTTTTATCTTTCTGATTCAAACTGATTCTTTCTGATTCTGATTGAAAATTTTTTGATTATAAATATAGTTTTAAATGACTGTCAAAATTGAAAATTAAAAAGTGTTACTATATCGAAATGTCAAAAATCCAAGTTACCACTTCTGTGCTTACCACGGCAGATCTGGCAGTCAACCTATCCAGCGGATTTTTAGTAATTGGTTGTTAACAGATGTTGATGTTCCTGTTTTTTCTTCTAGTTGACGGAATAAATCGGAGGGGATAAAATCACCCATATCAGTTGATTTAAGTAAATGTTCAATTTTTTTCCTTGCTCTGACATGGATTTTATTTTATTATTGGTATCCCGAAGAGACTCATACTTATTATTCTCAGGTGGCTTACGAACTATACTCGCGATACTAACTATAACATCAACCGGTAGATGAGCAATTGTGAAATTAAATTTGTTTTCATCGTTATTTATGCGTTTTACTTTCAAGAGTGCCTCAAGTTGATTCTACTGAAGTTTAGGTAATTCTTTCCAGCATTGCAGAATTGGCACTTCTATAGCGTTCAGCTTTAACTTTGTTTCATTACCAACTGCTCTTTTTTCTTAGTCTGATATGGTACGAAACTTTGTATTAGAGCAAAAATTTTAAAATAATTCTTGTCAAATGAACTGTTGATTTTTTTTTTAAAGAAAATATTGTAAAAAAAATAAAAATTGCAATTAATTGAATTAAAAAAATATGGAGGGGCTGAAATCTCAAGCTCTGAGATATCAAGACTTCGGTCTGGGTTAAGGATTTTGATATAGTTTTCGGCAAAAAACTTTTATGAGGTTTTAGTTCAAAAAGTTTTTAGTTTTGGGCAGCGATGTATATCAAACATAACTCTTTGTTAAAGTACAAGTATTTTTTTATCTCTGTTTATAAATTTATTACAAAACTAACACGAAACATCAATACGTTGCCGGAAAATTATAACAGATCATAAATTAACATAATATAGTGAAATCATCACACTCAGCAAACTGCTCAAAAACCTCTCCATTTAGCGTTTCGAGAAAATATTACAAAATCACAAATTCATATTTCTTTCAAAATTCCAAAAATATTGTAAAAATTAAATAAAATCAAACTTTTTTAAAATTCTAAAAATATTCCAAAAATGATTACAAAATCAAAGATTAAAACTTTTTTCAAAAATTTTAAAAATATTACAAAAATTAAAACAATCAAAAATTGAAACTTTTCAAAATTCCAAAAATTAGAACAAAATCAAATATTTAAACTTTTTCTAAATTCTAATAATATTCCAAAAGTTCTCAAAAATTTATAAATTCAAACTTTTTCCAAAATTCTAAAAATATTACAAAAATTATAACAACATCAAAAATTGAGACTTTTTTCAAAATTCAAAATTTATAATAAAATCAAAAATTTTAAATTTTTCAAAACTTTTTTCAAAATTCTAAAAATATATATAAATTCTATTTTTTTTTCAAAATTCTAAAAATATTGCAAAAATTATAACAAAATCAAATATTAAAGCTTTTTCCAAAATTCTAAAAATATTGCAAAAATTGTAACATTTTCAATATTCCAAAAATTATAATAAAATCAAAAATTTAAAGTTTTTCAAAATTCTAAAAATATTCCAAAAATTCTTACAAAATCAAAAATTGAAACTTTTTTCAAAATTCTAAAAATAAATATAAACTCTATTTTTTTCCAAAATTCTAAAAATATTGCAAAAATTATAACACAATCAAAAATTAAAACTTTTTCCAAAATCTTAAGAATATTGCAAAAATGGAAACTTTTTTCAAAATTCCAAAAATTATAATAAAATCAAAAATGTAAAGTTTTACAAAATTCTAAAAATATTCCAGAAATTCTTACAAAATCAAAAATTGAAACTTTTTTCATATAAAAGAATTCTATTTTTTTCAATATTCTAAAAATTTTGCAAAAATTTTAACATAAACAGAAATTAAAACTTTTTCCAAAATTCTAAAAATATTGCAAAAATTATTACAAAATCCAAAATCCAAACTTTTTTCAAAATTCCAAAAATATTTAAAAAACTATAACAAATTCAAAAATTTCCATGCCCAATTTCATTTTTCAATTACATTTACGTCACAAAAACAGCAAAATTTTTTTTTTCATAAAATTGGCTAAAAAAATAAATGAAATCTTTTTTTGACACACTTGACATTATTTTTTTGACAAAGTTATAGTACCACAATTCTCTATGATAATAATAAAATTTCATGTCATACAAATAATTAATTATTTTTTTCCAAAAATTGGCTAAAAAAATAAATCAAAGTCTTTCTTTTGACACCCTTGACAACATTTTTTTGACAAACTTATGCCATAATTCTCAATAATAATAATAAAATTTCATTCAAACAAATAATTAATTTTATTTTTTTCTAAAAAATTGGGTAAAAAATAAATAAAAATCTTTCTTTTGACACACTTGACAACATTTTTTTGAGAAATTTATAATGCAGTAATCTAGTTTTTGATCTCACATACCAATCCCTACCATCAAGATTTCTCCAAATTCAATGTTCCTACTTGTAATTACATAAAATGTACAGTTGTTAAGCCAAAAATATGAAAATGTGCTGTTTGTGACACACTTAATGATTTTTTTGACACACTTCCGGTACAGTTATCGAACACAGCGTCCTTTCGGACCTGTCCGTAGAGTATACATATTTTTAGAAAAAATTTTTGAAATCCCTCCAGCGGTTTTCTAGATTTCGTAGGTAATGACGGCCGGACGGACGGCTGGCCGGCAGACAGTCATACATTTTTTTTGCTGTTTTAGAATCAGTAGGTCCTAAAACGTCGAGAAATGCCAAAAAAAGTGGGGGTAAGAATTTCACTTTTGGCTCATGAATGTAATACTTAGGTCTTTCAGACCGAAGTAAAAATAATAATTAAATATTTACATACATAAAAAATATAATAGCGTCGATAAATAAAATTGGTTTTTTGTATATATTTGTGACGTAATCAAAGGACGAGTGAGAGTTAATTTCCGACAAAACAGACATAAATAACAGATAGACAAAAAAAAAATTAAAATAAAAAACAGACAAAAATTCTTAGATCCAATTTTGATGAGACTTGATTATAAAGTGTCTAACACGATTTCTATCCCAACCGCATTTCATCTTCAGCGTAGTAATTTTCAGTAAGAAAGCTCTTTCGTAGCACGGCGCCACGGTACATATACAAATATTTATACTTATGTGCAAGTGCAATACAATACATTGAAGTAGCACGGCGCCACGGTACATATACAAATATTTATACTCATGTGCAAGGGCAATACAATACATTGAAGTAGATATGTGTGTATTTGTGCCGAATAAGCCATTTCACTAACTGTCCAACCAATCTAGAACAGACCTTTTAAAAAAAATACTGTGATGAATATGAATTGTTGGCTAATAATTATTAATTAAATTAAAATACTAATCTACTAGAAACAATAATTGCTATACTTTATTTTGCGTCACCATAGAAATAGAAATAACAAAGAAAACTAAGAGAGAAAATGAGAATAAGAAATTAAAATTAAAATTTAATACATTTTTGCAGAACTAAAACTCCTTGACTAAAATGTCAACAATACAGAATTGATATTTAGTATATGAGACCTGCTAGACTGTGAAGCTCTTCCAGCTCCGTCGTGCACGCGAAATACAGGTTTTGCAGTCCAATTTCAACATTTTGCATTTAAAATTCAACTATTGCAAATTAATTAATTAAATTAAATTCAACCGTTTGCGATTCATATGAGCAATTTCACGAAGATTCAACAACGTTTTGACTTGACCCCTTTTAATTTTGATTATTTTTTGTTTATGGATAGTCTTGGATAAATAAAAAATACGGGTTCTCTTAGAATTTTTTTTTTGGACCAGGGGTCTTCACAGGGTACCCCTCAATTTTTTGTTATTTTGTGATGTGAGTGCATTTTGACGAGCGATTGTAGAAAAACTACTGAATCGATTTTCATAAATGATATGTCGTTGAATAGGTATTAAAACAAAGTTTTTAAAAATGTACACTGTTAATTTTTTGAAATAATTTTTAACGGTGTAACATAAGAAAAAAACGGTGTAATTGAAAAGAAGATGGCATATTCTATTTTTTTTTTTTTTTTTTAAACAAAATTGAAGCTTATTTTATATCTAACAACTTGTGAAAGTTTAGGACTAGCGATATTTTTTGTTTTAAAGATAAAATTCGTTGTGCATATGACTGTCGGGAATCAGTTTATTTTGTTCTGAAGGAAAATTATAAAAATGGCGTTATAAACTAAGAGATTTTTTTTTTATGTTAAATATCAAATATTTTATTATTAGATGAACTTTTTAAAATATTATAAAAATTATATATGTAGTACAATAAATAAAATAAATACAATTGTTAAAAATGATTTACTTATTTTACAAACAGAAGTTTCTTTTGAATAGGAAAGCACTTCTGCAATTATTTTCTTTGTATTAGATGGCATAAAAAATGAAATGTTTGTTTGTCACTTTTAGTAATCACTTGTCACTCTTATAAAAAATAATTTGACAGTCTTGACCACAAACAAAAAAGCCGTATAAACAACTAAATCTATTTAGGAACTTTTGACTGGAGAAGTATTATGTTCGTATTATGTTATTATGGAATCATAAAGTAAAGGATTGTTTTTCAACATTAAATTACAAATATTTTATTATTGAATAAACTTTTTAAAATATAATACAAATTATATATGTGAAAATAAATATAGTTATTAAAAATTATTTACTTATTTTACATTCAAAAGTTTCTTTTGAGTTGGAAAACATTTTTGCATTTATTGTCTTAGTATCTACTGGTACAAAAGAATGAAATTTTTGAGTTCCACTTATAGTAATCGCATTTTTATATCGATTTTGTAATTTTCTTTTGTTAATTGATATTCATTTTTATCGGCGTATCCAAAGTTCATGGTAGACTCCTATTTTAAAGCTCATTCGAAAAGTTTTTTTGGTGTATCAATAATATTATCTTCGCTCGCCATACTATAACAGTGTGCAGCACGCTTCAGTGTACCACCAATTCCATCACAAGGTCCCTTTCCATGGCTGGTAGCATGAAAATGCCATTCAGCGTCAACCTTAAAGTCTTCTTTATGGTGGCATAAGTTAATTAGGTTATGTTTATTTTTGTATTGAGAAGGTGCACCGTCAGTGTTATAAATTATTTTTGTAATATTAGAATTTATATGCGTTTTGATGAATTCAATAAGTTTTGTTATGAAAAGATGGACTGTAGTACTGTTGTGATCGTTTATATCCGAAATGAGTATAAAACTTCGGTGCTGTATATATTCACTTGTGGCACTTTTAAAATAAATGACAAATGGATGAATAGTAGCTTGTGAATTATTATAATAATAGCCTTGAACCGCATTCTGAATTATGAAGCCGTAGTTTTCAGAAAAATCCCCTTGAACGAAGCACTCTCCTGCTTCTAAATTTTTTTTTTTTTCCTCAATGAATGTAAGTAGATTGTTGTTTTGCTATAAAGTTGTGTGGTATCAAAATTTGTAAACGGTAAATTAATTTTTTCATAAATTCTTCTACAGTTTCTATTAAAGTATCCAAATTGCATCGATCAGTGGTATTCCATTGTTGATATTTGACTTGAAGGATTCTTTTAACGTCAAAATCATTTAGTAATCTTTCTTTCAGTTGTTGAAGTTTTTTTGAACATTCATTGCACTTCAAATTATGACAATCTTCTGATAATTTACCACATGAAACAAATTCAATTAATGTTTTATAATTTTGGAAAGCAGCATCAGTAATCCAAGACATCTTAGAGTGTTGAATCATTAGTTTCATATTTTGATGTATGGTACACACGCACACATTATGAACTCCTTGGGATAATTTTATACATTCTTGTGGTCGAAGGGACGTGAATTTAGTAAATCCTATTTTCACATCAGGAAACTTATTTTTAAACTCCACATAAGCTTCATTTAATGTACATAGCAATAAGCGCTTTTGTGTTTTTATGCGCTCCTCTCCTTTTTTAAAAGATATTGCATCTCGTTTGCCTGGCAATAATCTACTGATTTCATCACTTTTATAGAACTGTTCTACAACATTTATATCTGTTGTGGATACACCTTTTTTATCCGTCGGAGATGAATGCTGAAAATTATTTTCATGTAGAGTTTTACTTTTTTCAACCAAATGACGCGTAGCATTACTTCCAAATATATCTTGAATCTCCTGCATTTTCATTTCTTGCGGTAAAATTGACAACATTTTTTGTTTTTCAGCATAATCCCCATTGTCGAAATGTATCTTTATGTTTCTAATAATTTCTTCATAACGTTGCCTTATTTTTGCATTTTCAGACAACTCTAATACTTCACCAGTCAAACGTTCCTGAATAGACTTAGTTATTTGAACGGCTTTTCGTTTCCTGTAGTCAAGACTGCCACACAAATCTATTTTAAGAGGTGAAAGATGATCCGATATAATATGTTTGTTTAAATTATTAATTAACTCATCACGCTCTATCTTAATCAAGTTTGGTGTTTGAACATAATCTCGATTAAAGCTGGCACCAATCACTTGATCGGTTTGCATTTCATCTGATGTTTCATTTGAAGATGCGTCATTGGATACTGCATCGTCACCCACTGTTTCCAATTGGGGTGACTGAAATATGTTCAATTTTAACTCAACCAAAACATGACTATTGATTGTTGCCAGATCAACGACCGAGTTTGCCAAAGATATTTCGATTATTGTGTTTCGATTAAAATGTCGCAAAATTTTGCTGAACTTGACTGAAATTGCTTTTTAAAAAGTTCATTTAATAATAAAATATTTGATATTTAACATAAAAAAAAAATCTGAATCTAAAAATCGCCATTTTTATAATTTTCCTTCAGAACAAAAAAAACTGATTCCCGAAAGTCATATGCACAACGAATTTTATTTTTAAAACAAAAAATGATGCTAGTCCTAAACTTTCACAAGTTGTTAGATATAAAATAAGCTTCAATTTTGTTTAAAAAAAAAAAAAAAGAGGCTATGCCATCTTTTTTTCAATTACACCGTTTTTTTCTTATGTTACACCGTTAAAAATTATTTCAAAAAATTAACAGTGTACATTTTTAAAAACTTTGTTTTAATACCTATTCAACGACATATCATTTATGAAAATCGATTGAGTAGTTTTTCTACAATCGCTCGTCAAAATGCACTCACATCACAAAATAACAAAAAATTGAGGGGCACCCTGTGAAGACCCCTGGTCGAAAAAAAAAATTCTAAGAGAACTTGCATTTTTTATTTATGAAAGACTATCTATAAACAAAAAATAATCAAAATTAAAAGGGGTCAAGTCAAAATTTCCCAAAAATTTGCTGAACTTGCGTGAAATTGCTCATATACAACTTTTGCAAATCAAATTAAACTTCAATAAACTTTTCAATAATCTACTACGTTGTCAACTACGTAAATTGTGAACGGATTATTTGGTGTTACATAATTCGAACGTCTCAAAATTACAGAAATTCCCAAATTCACATTTTTCTAAGATGTCCTCGGAGAAAGCTTTTCTGATTCATGGAATGTTCCGAATTCATGGCAAGATGGCAAGCATCCGAATTCTCACTCAATGAATAAAATCGGTCACTACAACTTCTTTTATAATCACCGAATCTTAACTCACGTTAACGTATCATTCGTTTATTGCATTTTCATATTTTGTTTTTGACAAACCGAATTTGATTTTATTGTACTTGTGTACTGTTGCTAATTCTCAATTTCAATTGGTCTTTTGATTTTGCTCGATATTGACAGTTTCATTCCACTTTACACAGTAACAGTTCTGTTTTAAAAAACTGTTTTAATAAGATTTCAGAATATGGAACAGCTATCAGTTAATCAGTTGAATTTGTCGCTGTTGAAACCAGTACTCACAAATATATTATTAACCAGCACAATAAAACTGCTGGCGTGGTAGAAGGAACAAGCCCTGTAAAAGCCCACAGTAGGGTGTCCCACAAAAAATGCTTTATTTTAAACCAATTTTTAAAAAAATTTAAGTCGCTATTTTATTTTTTCTGTTCAAGGAGCAAACATTAGATACAATCAGTTTTTCGCCTATAACTATTTCAGTTTTGATTTTTATTTTATTTTATTTTATTTATTTTATTTATTTACAAAAGAAATCCATAAATATGATTTCACATAATATACAAAAAAACAGAAATGATTACAAATCAAAGATGATTAAACTATACAAATAATAATTTAACAAAAAGAATTATGCAAATAAAAGTTGTAGATCTTAAGGTTTGGGTGGGTGGGTGAGTTTTCTGCATAGGATCTTGATGAAACTTTGGCAAATGATACAAGTTCACTTGAAAATGGAAGATCTGGATTCATTTTAAATGTGGACAAAATGGCGGGGGGTCTTCCGAACACCTCTAAGTTTAAATCTTGAATAACTTCTGATCCCGGGCTATGATCTTATTGAAACTTAGTATATAAGGTTTTAGTACTGTTTCCAAGATTTTTGCATACCAACTTCCGGTTTGTCACTTCCGGTTAAAAAGTTTTTTTTTCAGGTTTTTATCCCTACTGTAGCCTACAGTTACCGATCGATTTTCATGAAACGTTGCTAAAAGCTTTTAAATAACATGAGAAAGATTTTATCAGCTTTTGGAGCACATTGGATAAAGGGTTGGGGGGTCCACCATACAACAGGTGGTTTTTTTCCACAAAGTTTTTATGTTTGTTGGGAGCATAAAACATTCATTCGTGAATGAATTTTGATGACACTTTGGAAAAAGATGCAAACATGTATGACAAAGAACTGATTAGTTTTTGAGCAATAGTGAACAAAGTGGTGGGGGGTCCCTGAAGCACCTGTTTTCTTGAAAGCTCTATAACATCCGTACCTGATAAGCGAATTGGATGAAACTTTGTACATGAGTATGTAGTACGGTTTACAATAGTTCTGCATCCCAACTTCCGGTTTTTCACTTCCAGTAAAAAAATTTTTTTGTACTTTTTTGAAGTTTTTTCAGTGTCCTTATGCACACTACAGCCTACAATAATGAAGTGATTATGATGAAACTTATGGAATAGGGTTCCAGGTAGTGTGAAAAGATAATTATTATGTTTTGGGACACATTGATCAAAGTGGTGGGGGTCTACCATACAAATGCTGACTTTTCACACTTTGTTTTTTAAGTTTGTTGGGAGCATACAGACTTCATTCATTAATCAATTATGGAATAGAGTTCCAATTAGTGTTAAAAGACAATTATCATGTTTTGGGACACATTGATCAAAGTAGTGGGGTACCGGGGTCTACCATACAAATGCTGACTTTCCACACTTTGTTTTTTAAGTTTGTTGGGAGAATACAGACTTTATTTATTAACTTATTTTAATGACACTTTGGAAAAAGATGGAGACTTAAGTAACAAAGAACTGATTAGTTTTTGGATAATATTGGAATAAGTGGTGGGGTCCTCCCGAACACCAGTTTACTGTGTCATCATTTTTTCAATGTTTGTTGGGAGCACACAGCATTCGTTCGTGAACCAATTTTGATGACTCTTTGGAAAAAGATGCAAACATGTATGGCAAAGAACTGATTAGTTTTTGAGCGATAGTGAACAAAGTGGTGGGGGGTGTCCCATACACCTGTTTTTTTTAAAGCTCCATAACATCTGTACCTGCTAATAAAATTGGATGAAACTTTGTACATAAGCATTTAGTATGATTTACAAAAATTATGCATCCCAACTTCCGGTTTTTTACTTCCGGTAAAAAAAATTTTTTTTTAATTGTTTTTTCAGTATCTTTATGCACACTACAGCCTACAATAATGAAGTGATTATGATAAAACTTATGGAAAGGTTTCAATTAGTGTAAGAAGGTAATTATCATCTTTTGGGACACATTGATCAAAGTGGCGGGGGGTCTACCATACAACTGCTGACTTTTCACACTTTGTTTTTAAAGTTTGTTGGGAGCATACAGATTTCATTCATTAATCAATTTTAATGGCACTTTGAAAAAAGATGAAGACTTTAATGACAAAGAATTGACTAGTTTTTGGACAGTATTGGGATAAGTGGTGGGGTCCTCCCGAACACCTGTTTATTGTTTCAATGTTTGTTGGAAGCACACAGCATTCGTTCGTTAAGTAATTTTGAATACACTTTGCAAAAAGATGCAAATATGTATGGCAAGGAACTAATTAGTTTTTTTAGTGATAGTGAACAAAGTGGTAGGGGGTCCTCCAAGCACCTGTTATTTTGGAAGCTCAATAGCTTCTGTACCTGATAATCGAATTGGATAAAATTTGGTACATACACATTTAGTAAACATACACATACACATTTTTACAACAGTTCTGCATCCTAACTTCCGCTTTGTCACTTCCGATAAAATTTTTTTTACTTTTTTTCGTACAACAGAATTTATGTTTGTTGGGATACTACTGCCTGCTTTAATATTTTTATTATTAGAACTACGAAGTCCATAATATTGGTTAGCTTTTAATTAAAGTATTTTATGGATATTAGCTCATTATATATCCAGAACACTATGTTTCCAGAGCTGTGGTGAAGTCAGCCTATGCATCAGCGTCGCAATATTTTTTTTAATAAAATGAGTTGTGTAGTAGACATTAATTACAATTATTATTTTATGGGGCCTATTCAGTAAAATCTTCTATCGAAAGTTTATGTTATTCTTTTATTTTTTGTATGAAATTTTATAACGGGAAAATAAAATTTCATACAAAAAATAAAAGAACAGCAGAAATTTTCGGTAGAAGATTTTACTGAATAGGCCCCTATTTCTGTAAAATTTGTTATTTCTGTCAAATTTGACAATAAATTTAAGCCTTAAAAAAAAAGAAGAAAATCGATGTATTTCTTCAAGATCTACAGCTTTTTTTGCATAATTTTTTGCATAAAATCGAAACTGAAATTGTTACAGGCGAAAAACGAAATTTAATGTTATTTCTGTAAAATTCGATCTTACTTTTTAAGATTTTTGCCTAAACAAAGAAGAAAATCGATGTATTTTTTTAAGATCTACAACTTTTACTTGCATAATTTTTTTTGTAAAACCAAAACTGAAATAGTTATAGGCGAAAAACGAACGATATTAGTTAAATCTGTAAATTTCGACTATTAAAGATCTTACTTTTACAGCTTAAAAATTTTTATTTGCCTAAACACAAAAATAACCACAATAAATAAATAAAATAATCTATAACTTTTACGTGAACCTTTTTTTTGTAAAATCAAAAAAAAAATAGTTATAGGCGAAAAACGGACTTTATTGTTATTTCGGTAAAATTCGACTGTAAAAGATCTTTTTCAAGCTTAAACATTTTTTTTTTGCCTAAACAAAGAAGAAAATCGATGTATTTTTTTAAGGTCTATAATTTTTACTTAAATAATTTTTTTTTTAAAACCAAAACTGAATTAGTTAACAGTAGCTGTATTTTTTCATTATCTACAACTTTTACTTAAACAACGTAAAATTAAAACTGAAATAGTTATAGGCGAAAAAAGAACGTTAATTTTACTTCTGTAAAATTCGACTGTAAAAGATTTTCTTTTTTGTAACACATGCGTAAAAAGTATTCAATTCTGTACTAGAATAGAATAAAAGAAAAAACTACTTTTACGCACATATGACCACAAAATATTTTGTAAGCCTGGACCGTAACGCCGCCTGCATGTGATATTTGTAGTTAAATTTATCCATATATCTATCTATATATAATATTTTTATAGCACTAAAATATCAAAATAATAATTTAAATAACTTATCATATAGTAAAATCAACTTAAACACATTGCATCATTTGAATTGCAAGAAAAAACAATTTATTTAAGTTTTCAAAGTTTACAATTTTGACAGCTCTTATTGGATTCCTATGTGTTGTATTAGTTGGATTCTTATGTTTATATTTTCGAGCTAGTATAATTTACAACTATTACAACGAAGATGGCGCACTTTAATTATTTAAAAAGCTTAAATTTGTTTATAACATTGTTAAATAAATGATTAAATGAACAATTAAATAAATATTTATTAATTTTAGGCACCTGTTACAAAAAATAGTGTGTTTTACTAGTGCGAATGCGTTTTCCAAACGCGAGTTATTTGCCGCACGACCGCAGGGAGCTAACTAACTCTTGTTTGGAAAACGCATTACCACTAGTAATACAATCTACTATTTCAAGCTTAAAAAAATTTGCCTAAACAAAGAAAAAATTTGATGTACTTTTTTGTGATCTACAACTTTTATTTGCATGATTTTTTTTGTAAAATCAAAACTGAAATAGTTATAGGCGAAAAACTGATTGTATCTAATATTTTTTGCTCCTTGAACAGAAAAAATAAAATCGCGAGTGGTAAATTTTTTTTTTAAATTCTGAAAAAATTAATGGATGACTTTTAGACCATAAACAACCTAATTCCGGTTCAAGGTTATGAAAATTAAAATAAAGCATTTTTTGTGGGAAACCCTAGTGTACAGCTTGCGTACAGCATAGTGAAAATGAAAAAAAAATATCTTTTACAAAATAATTAAGTCAGTCGGATTTAGAGGCTGAATATTTCTGCTGAAACACAATGTCTATTAAAACGCTATCATGCGGCAGAAGTAGAAAAAAATATATAATTCTCATTAATGCTTGCTAGGTTACATTGGATTTGCAAGTGTTTGAATTTGATTTGCAAAAATTTAAACTTGAAAAGCAAAAACTGAATTTGAATTACAAAAAGTTGAATTTGATGTGCAAAATGTTGAATTTGGACTGCAAAACCAGTGCATCCTGCTGCTGGCTGAATTGCACGGGGGTGCTATTGACCATCCTCACTCACAAGCAAATTTAAACAAACACATACAAGACGACCCATAAACGTTATCTGGCCTGGAAGGGTGTACCACTGTACTACAACCCTTCCTAAATAATTAACTTTAGCACATCATTAAATTATCACATAAACCAAGATAACAAAACACCACTGTATAAGCATACTTTAAAATTGATTAATAAGAAAAAAATATAAAAAAAGAAACTTCTCTGAACATGCCCGCGATGATTTTCTGAGGAGCCTTTTTTTCAGGTCAACACAATAATCTCAAAAATTGCGGTTTCTTTGTTGCGTCACACTAATCTCTGTACATAGATCTTGAACTGTATATTGATATGTTGACTTTGCATCCTCTTTCAAATTGATTCTGTTATTTTTCTTTTTCTCTGGAATGAGAAGGTATGGTACAAGAAAACAAAATAAAAACCCCAAGTACAGTCAACTCTCTTATAACGCAATTTATTCGTCCCGCGTTATATGGAAACCGCGTTATGAAAAACAAAGAAATATAGAAGAAAATCATATAAACTTACATCGCGTTATATGGAAGCCGTTTTCTCGCTATATGGAATACGCGTTATGAGAAACTGAGAACTAATATAAATTTAATGATTTCGTACCGCGTTGTATGGAATCTTAGAAATAATTAAATTTTACACAAATAAACCTATATAGAAGGAAAATCGAATAAAGACGCCGATAAAATAAGAAATTTGAACCGAACCATTTTCGATTTTTTTGAATCTTCAGTAATCGTTAGTATAATTAAAAAAATTAATAAGTATTTTGTTACTTTTTTATTTTTTTAATAGTTTAGACACAGGGTGGCTCGAAATTTTTTAAGTTTAGCGATAGTCAAAGATTAAAGTTAAATTGTGCTCGAACGGGTTAAACCGTATTTAATACCTTATAAACAAGAAACAGTTCAATAGAATTGGTAAACTTGCTTTTAGTGAATGGCACAAAGTACAAAGAAACACTAATTATATATTCAAATGCCTTTTTCTCAAACAAAAAGATAGCGCTTGTCTGTAATTTTAGTGTGTTTTTCAGTTTTCTTTAGTAAATAATAAATCTTTAACATATAAGAAAAAGATAACAAAAACTTGCGTTTTGAAATCGCCATGTTAGAAGAACTGAAATTAAAAAAAATCATATAAAATATAAATGTTGATCAGTATTTTTATAAAGCCTCACTAAGTAGCTTTCAAACAAAAATAAATTTAATCAAATCGAATAACCCGTTCGAGCGCAATTCAACTTTAATCTTTGAATATCACTAAACTTCTTAAGAAATTTCGAGCGACCCTGTGTCAAAACTAGTGAGAAAATGAAAAATATTAATTTTTTTTTATTATACTTAAATTTTATTAAGATAAGTTTCCACAGTTTCCAAAAAATCGAAATGGGTCACATTGGTACATCATTGCCGCCAAATCAAGATCGCCTGCATTCTCAAAATGCATTATTAGGTTGTGATTAATTCATGAATAAATTATATAAAATGTCAAATATATATAATTTATTTTGATAATTTAATCATTAATTAATTAAATTTAATTTAATGAAAAACGCGTTATAAGGAGATTTCGTCGCGTTATAGGAGAACGTTCCCAGTTTTAACCGCGCGTTATATGGAAATCGCGTTTTAAAAGTGCCGCGTTATAGGAGAGTTGACTGTATATAGATGAACAATTTCATTTGTATTTCTCTTCGCTCAAGATGAATCTTTGAACATAACTTTAATAACTGTCTTTTTCTATCGTTATGAAGTTGAACTAGATGGTAAAAAAAACACAACATGAAATCTTTGAATTTTGCCGTAATAATATTCCACTAAATCGTAATTTATTCTTTTTCTTATTATCTTTTTATTTTATTATCTTAATAAACCAAACGACATTTTTGAACATTAAAATGATCATATTATTCACTAAACCATAATTTATTTCTTTTAATTTAATTGAAATAAAACACGCAAACAACAAGTGTTTTATTTCAATTAAATTATTAATCATGTTTTGCCAAGTGCCGTCAGTGACTACAGTAAAGTATATAATTTATTTCGTTTAACAATTTTGTTTTTTATTTAACTTAGTAAAAAGAACTTCCACGACATACCATAATTACCAATCGAGTCAACTCTCCAAAACCAACTCAACCTTTCTCCTCAACTCTTCCTCAAACTCACTGTCCAGACCACTAAATCCCAACGGAATCAATTTTTTTTTCTCAATCGTCAAAAATTAACAAAAAACAATTCCCAAAGAAACTTAAATTCTTTTTAGTTTCCCATAAACAGACAAAAATATTTGGAAATTAAAAAGAATATGAGACGGTCTTCCCAGAACTGTCAGATGTACTCATAAGAAATATTTTTAATACTTTTTTCGCAAAAATAAGTGGGTTGAGAAGTTGTTGAAAATATTAAACCTACTTTTTCGAATAACGCTATAGTATATTACTATAGGCAAACCCCCGATATTGTACGCCCGCTTATATTTTTAGCACAGAAAAAATCGTGAACTTAAAGCGCCATTTTGAAATTAAAACTCAATATCAAAAAAAATACAGAATGCTATCTTGAAATATAAAATTCATTTTGTTGCATATAGCGTCAATGTTCATTGTTTTTTGCATATGGCGTCAAGCAAGCGAGCCATTAATATTGGGGGGTTTTCCATAGGTAAAGAGAACGGGAAATGGAAGTACGACTGACACAGAAGATTTTGCCCGTTATAAAGTATGAAAAATTTTCCAAAGCTGATTTGTTACTAAGGTGACATGAACATTTGTCTTTATAAACAATCAATTGTCACAAATAAGCAATTTTTTCGTGTTTTTATTTTCTATGTTGTAAAAACTTTTACCGAATTAAATTAAATTCGCTAATCTTTTTCGTGCTTCTACTTTGTCTAAAAATAACTATTACTTTTTCGCACTATAGTGTGATAAAGTGACTTTATCGCACTCTAGTGCGATAGAGTGACATTCTTCACACCAAAATGACAACTGGAAAAATTAAATTTTCGCACGATCGTAGAAAAGAGATGTTAATTTGTTTTTCTTCTGATAACAAAAACTCATTCCACCGTTAAAAACTGAAGTTTTATGTTTTTTATCAGTTCATTTCTTCCCCAGTTCAGTGGTCACACCCATCAAAACTGTACGCTGTACTGTGGAAATATTCCAATTCCAATTAATGTTTTTGTATAACTTATAATTTTTTTATTTACTTAAATCAGAAATTTTTTCAACTTTCCAAAACTCCAACCAATTTTCCAATATGTATTATTAGAAATATTTTGTAAATTATTTTCATTTCACTTGGACAAGAAAATAAATGAAAATTCATAAGACATTTTTATTTTCTTATATAACATACTAGCTTACTACAATTTCTATTTGGATTTTCTTGTGCATTAGATTTCAGTATGTATTTTGCTTATTTGATATTCTCAGTGGAAAGTTTTTTTGCTTTTTTATGAGTATTATATTAAATAAACAATTTACCCAAACGTAATATTAAAGTACGGGTAAAAAGGTTGTCGATATGGTTAGAAAACATTTAGATGATTTTAAAAAGGGTTCATTGGTGTAAATCATTGAATCATTGATTTCAATCAAAATTAACTATTGATAAATCGTGGTTGCTGGAATGGTTTTGATATAATGCATATTTTATTTTACAATAATTGAAAATAGCTTAATTTCCGCAATCAAATATCGCCGCCTTAAACGCAAAGTTGAGGTGCAAGAAATTCAAAATGTGATGTGTAACAAATAGAAATGCTAAAAAATAGAACTATAGGCAAACTTATTGTCAGGATAAGAAACAAATATCAATACATATCAAACAAATACACATTTTGTCACAACTCATCAATGAATCTCAACAAACTTTTGATATTAAATACTTCGTTTGGTGATTCTAATCCACATCTTTCCATCCCACATAGAAAAAAATGTACGAAAATCTAATTAAACAGAACAAGATCCATTATTAAATTAACTCAATCTTTGAAATAAAATATTGAACAGACAAATTTACGTGATTTTGTTTTAGTCGAATGATATTTTTTTTCGTTATTTTTACTTAATAAGAATTTTAGAAGTTAGAAGATTTTACCGAAAAAAAATATTAAAGGAAAGCAATAAAAGTAATACGTGACTCACTAAAAAAGTCATGTAACAAAAAAAGAAATATTCATCTTGTTAATTGCAATTTGTGGAAAAAACGGTAGTAATCATTTTTACTTAGTAATAAAATTTTTAAACTTTGAGCAAACATCGTTTTAAAATATATAATTAGGTCGATATGAATTGGATAAGGTTATCAGATTTTTTATATAATTTCGTTTTTATAACTACAACACACCTCCCCTATATATGAAAAAATTTCATTCTACTGTCGCAGTAGCAAATCTACAGATATAAATAATAATTCTTGACAACGTGATCGCCACGCAACCTGATGAAATTGCCAAAAGTGCTCTCATACGTTTAGAACAATTCTTTGATAGTTATAGGAAACAGTTGGATTTTATTTAAAACAACATTTGCATATCTTGTGTTCCATTTGAGGGTTCTGTACTTTAATAAAGTTAAAACGACCCTCGTGGAGAGACCTCAGTATCCATCACAAACTCTACATAATCGATTTTCTAAACAAATTTTTTGAAATTTTCGACCGCACTTATTTCCACTTATTTTCAAAAAGTGAAATTGTTTCCTATCCTTCCTTTTATCTTCGAACAATTTAAAACAATAAGAACTGAATCTAAGAAAACATTGTGCAATTTGTGAAATTTTTTGCAATCCATACAATTGTCGATCGATCTAGTTTCGAACCAATAAGAAAATTCTCATCAAAGCTGGGTAGAACTATATAGATAAACTATTAAAAAATGTTAACGCTTATAAATTAAAAATTAGTCTATTAAAAAAATTAAAAAATTATTCTTATGAAAATTAGTTATTATTTGTGTCGTTTGATTATTGGTTCCAACATTACTCAACCCACAGTAAAAATCTTTATTTTCAAAACCTTATCTTTCGAACTTTGAGACTTGCAGACGAAACGGTTTCTAGAGCATCATCTGAAATGTATGCCGGTTTTAGTCTGTCGATTGAAATAGACATGCATTTTCCTCTATAACGAAATATTTACGTAGTCTTTTTAAAACCTAAAAAGGTCCCTCATATGGTGGAGTTAAACCCGTATTAACAAAGTCTATTCTGACGAAAACATAGTCACAGTCTGTTAAGTCCTTTGGAATTTATATGCTGTTTTGATGGTGATTACGGGTATTCTGCAGCACGGTGTTGCGCATCCACCAGCGAAGCGGGATCCGTCGATGTCTCAGAGGAAGAATGCATAAATTTTTTCCAGGAATCTTGAATGCCTGCCCATGTACGAGGTTAGCTGTAGTGCATCTGAGGTTAGTTTTGACCTAAGAACGTATACCGAGAACGTATACCCAACAGTTTGTTAATTGTTTAGTTCTTGAAATAGATTACTTCCAAACTGTGTGCCTTGATTAGTTGTAATCTCCAGTGGAACACCAAACCTAGCAACATATTGATCAATAAATGCACGCCCTATCATGGATGTACGCATATCCACTAGCGGAATAGGCCATCCCGTAAACCTATCAATTATTTTCAACACGCATGTGTAGACGCATATGTTCAACGAGAACCATATGGATATGCTCGAATGTTCCAGTTGGCATGTCGAAATGACACACTTCGGAACGCGTGTGACGTGATATGTTTGCTTTCTAGCAGGAGAAATGATTTAGACCAATACCCCGTGCTCAGATTCATAGAAGGCCAGAAATATTTCGTCAAAACCAGTTTACGAGAGGCACGTACTCCTGGATATGATAAATCGTGAAGTTTCTGAAATACTTGCAAGCGCAATTCAGAAGTATGACCTGTTCCTGAAGAGGTCTCACACCATATTTTAAAATCGGAGGCAGAATCGACTATAAGTTCAAACTTCAGTTGGAATTGGGTTGTGAGTTGAAGAAACATTTCAATTCGTTATCTCTTGAAGAGAAATCAACATTTCCACATTACGTTCTGTGTGATGAATTGGAGATACTTCGTCGGGTCTGGATAAAGCATCTAACACCACGTTACTTATACCTTTAGGTAGCGAATGTCTGATGCAACTGCGAGAAAATGAGAAAACTAACTGTGAGATGTAGTCTCATTGACGAGATTGTCGAAAGGGGTAGGTTTTTGGAATAGAAACTCTACGGTTTCCAACCTCTGTTGTTATATTGCTCCAAAACGGGACCAATGCCGAAGTTGGATGCACCAGTTGTGAGGCAAAATTTACCAGTCTCCATGTGGTGGCTGCCTGGCATACTGTGACCACAAAATGCTGCGTTGACTTTTGTAATAACGAAGTTTGGGAATGTAGTGGAGCAAGATATTCAGCCAAGTGAGGGATGAATCGGCGATATTAATTGACCATTACGATAAAGCGCTGTACTTGTCTAACAGATGTTGGTCGGGGGAAGTTGTGTATAGCCACGACTATTTCTTTCAATGGTTGAATCCCATATTTAGAAATTTCATGACCTAGAAAGTTTAGCTTAATTGCACTGAACACACATTTCGAGGTTTATAAAACGATTCCAATATCCATGAGACATTGGAAGAGAATACGAAGGTGTTCGATATGTTCGGACTCTGATCGATTTAACACCAATATATCGTGGATGTTTGCGAAAACAAAATCCAACCCATTTGTGACTTCATCCATGTAACGATGAAAGATCTGTGCTATATTTCGAAGACCTTAAGGCTTTCGCATGAACTCAAAAAGTCCAATAACAAGTTGTGATAGCAGTTTTAGATACATCCTCTGCACCTACAGGTGTTTGTTGGTAAAGGCTCCTTGAAAAGATAGTGCAACCTTGTAAATGTGGGGATAAATTGCGAATATGTGGGAGTGGATACTGATCTTTTATTGTCCCTTCGTTCAATCGCCTGTAATCCCTACACGGACGCCAGCTGGTGCTGTTGCGTTTCGGTACTAAATAGAAAGGTGAAAAAACAGGTGATGCCGATTGTTTGCACGAATCCATTAGGATGCCATATACTGAAATTCACTCCTTGCTTTTCTGTGTTTTTCCGGGTTAAAACGGTGATAACGTGCGTATTGAAGTGGTCCCTCCGTTAGTTTAAAATATGTCCTTTCAAATAATTATCGTCGCGTGATGGAAGTAGTATCGTGAGCTGAAGGTAAAAAAATCACAGTTCTCACGTTGTTCTAAAACTTTTAATTTTCTTCTCGGAAATGGCACCATGAAGGAAAATTTTGGTCAGAACAATTTTGACTTGGCATTTCACGTTGATTATATTTACGAATATATTTTTCGATTTGCAAAACTCGAAAATTTAAAAAATATGGGCCGCCATATTGGAGCCGTCATTTTGAATTTTAATAATTTGACACCGGATATGGATTCTGTGATCGTAATTATCTCATAAAACATTCTTTGAACTTTAATTTTCGTTTTACAGCACAAGTTATAACATGAAATTGTTTTGAAGGTGATTTTTAACCTTCAGCGCCCTCTAACGCTCACATCTATACTATTGCTATCAAGCGACAAGAATTATTAGAAAGTGCTTATTTTAAACCACATTAAAAAAAAGTAGAACAAAATGTGTCATACAGTTCGAAAATTTGATTTTAACCTTTAAAACCTCCAAATAAGGGAGAAAACTACTCTCTCTACGATAAAAAATATTTTTTTAGTATTAGCTCCGAAAAATGATTACTTTTAGAAGTGTTTAGAGTCCGCAAAATTGTATTTTAGCGGCCTAGTACTTAAAGTCGTTATGACAACACTTTAGCGGATTCAATATTTGTTTTCATTTTATATTATAATTATTTTCAAATTATAATCACAATTGCTTTGATAAGTTTTGTTCAAAAATCAAATTTTTAGATACGCAAAAATACAAAAAAGCAATAAATTAGAAAAAAAATCCTAAGAGCTAATACAAAAAAACGTTGTATGCAACACGTACGCAAATGGCTTTAGCAGACTCATCTTCATATTACAGACTCGGCTAGCGCCTCGTCCGGAAACATTACGATTCGTCCGCTAAAACCATATTTTGCGTACTTGTTACATAAACTACTATTATCGTATTTTACGAGAAAAATACTAACGAACTAATATTTTTTTAAAAATGATTTATTCGGATTAAATTGGCTAAAAAATGCAGACGTTTATCGTTTAAGAAAATATTTCAAATTGTGACCGTCACGGATGGTAAGGGGGTTGGCCAAAAATCTAAAAAAATTCCCAAATTGTTTTTTGATGGATCAATCTCCAAAATTTGAGAAACCAAATTTGTTTGTTTGTTACTGTTCACGGGGAATGCCCCATATGTATTCTCACTATACAAAGGAAAGAAAATTAATTGGAAGGAATTAAATAATCATTGCATAAAACAATTCAAAATATTATAAAAAAAACCTTGTGCATTATAAATGTCATGCACATGATGTATACCATACCGTGCACATGTCGTAGAACGCCTTAGCACATACGTGCACACAAATGATAGCCGCATATTTCACGATTAAAAAAAACAAAGCGAATAGAAATTTATTGAATGACAAGAATAATAAACATCGAATAAAAAAATGGAGAGTGAAAAAGTAGTTTAACTTTTTCTAAAATGACTGATTTCATTTAACTTTTTATGAGATAATACGACTTTCGTAATAATAATTTGATGAATTTTATTTTATTTTCATCTAAAATTATGTGCGAAAGAAAAATTTTTGTGAAGGTAATGACAACATACACAAAAAACAAACGGGCACTTTGACTATTCAATTTTTGTGATTAAAAAATTATCATGTTTATTTAATATTTTTTGTTTGCCATTTTTCATGTCGGTTTACTGATATTTTATTTTATTTTTTTTTAATATTAAGAAAATTATGGAAAATTAATATTATTTTTATATGTAAGCCAAATATTTAAATTTTTTGAATCTTTTTTTCATATCAATTGTATCGTTAAAAAAATGGTAAAAATGGACACTTCATTTACAAATGCAATTACACACATATACTTTCAATTTTAACTTCAAAATACGACCGCAATCTTTATATGTCGTAATGATGTTACCAAAAACATTATTCTAGGAGAAATTTAAGATGTATTAGAAAATCCTAGTCACAAAATTCATACTTTAAATATGTATTTATGCCTGAAAGTTCTATGGACATTGGACATTTCGTATACATGTTTACATGGTTTAAAAATGTTAAATAAAAACAAATAGGTATGACGTTAGAATTCGAAATGTACATAGACTCATACACCCTGCACATAATGTTTGTCGGGAATGACGACCCCTAAAATGAAGTAAGGATTTCCTTAAAAAAAATTGATAAAAGTTTCTCCTGATGTGAATAGATGTATTTGGTAATAAACTTTTTTTATTTAATAAATTAAATTAATTTTTCTTACAACAAATGATTTGGTTAAAATAATTTTAACTTGTGAACTCGATATGTAACTAAAAAACTAATTATTTAACAAATATAATTATTTTAGAAAAATTGTTTTTCCTCTAAACAACCTCTTTACCTCGCCGCTACAACAACTTAATTTTTCTTCATACTACGATCACAAGTTTTAAAAAAATGTTGATTTCTGATTTATTATCAAAAATGTCAATATCTTCAATATCCGTCCAAAATTACGAACATAAACTTGTTAATTTAAAAGAAATGGAGTGCCATTCAAGAAACGAAACCACCTAATGCATTGCACAATGTAAACGAAAATCAAACCAAATTATAACTAATTCGTAAATAAAATAATTTATTCATTGTATTTATATTACAAATTACGCGTCAACAATTAATAAACAAGCATATTTCAAACCCATCCCCTTTTTGTATAGAATATCTCCTATTGTTTAGTTAACCATGACCAACAGTAGTCGTATAATTCATAAAATAAATATAAATGCTCATAATTTTCAATTTTCCATTTACAAAAGAAAATCAAAAACAATTACCGTGAACATTTATTTTCTGTTATTTGTTTTTCTTTTAATTTTTTTCACTTTACTTTTCTCACCTAAAGTTACATAAAAGTGGGATGTTTTAGAATTGTAAATAATTGAACGTTTTTGTAATAGAATTATTTTTGATGATTTATATACAATGATTTTTAATCAATTTTAAGTACGGATATCACTACTGATTACATCCGTCAAACTTCCTAGACCCTTTTTCTGAATAATCATTTGTTCGATAGACATTTCGTCTTTTCGTCCTTTTTTCTAGCTAAATACAATACACTATAAATTAGGTAATATAAAAGTCATAATATTTGATTTTCATTGACAAAATAATCAAATGAGAATGAATAAAAGAAGATGAAAAAATTTATTATTTATATTATGTCGATACAATTTTCAATTTTTTTGGAGGTGGGTGGGATGTTGTGGCGTCAATATTCGTTTCAAAAGAACAAGAAAATAACATCAAAATACAAAAAGGTGTAGGATGAAAATAAAAAAATGATTAAAAATGTTAAACGAACCTATGTAATCGTAAACAATATTGATTCGTTTATATATATAAAAAATAAATTAAGAAAATTTCGAGTAGAAGACGTTTATTTCTGTAACAAAGCTGGAAAATTTATGTTGCAGTTATAATTTTTTTTGTATTTCATTTAAAAAATATGGAGGGGCTGAAATCTCAAGCTCTGAGATATCAAGACTTCGGTCTGGGTTAAGGATTTTGATATAGTTTTCGGCAAAATACTTTTATGAGGACATGGTTTTTAGTTTTGGGCAGCGATGTATATCAAACATAACTCTTTGTTGAAGTACAAGTATTTTTTTATCTCTGCTTAAAAACTTATTACAAAACTAACACGAAACATCAATAAGTTGCCGGAAAATTATTATAGATCATAAATTGACATAATTTAGTGAAAAGATGATTCTATCAGCAAACTACTCAAAAACCTCCCATTTAGCGTTTCGAGAAAATATTACAAAATCACAAATTCATATTTCTTTCAAAATTCCAAAAATATTGTAAAAATTAAATAAAATCAAACTTTTTTCAAAATTCTAAAAATATTCCAAAAATTGTTAGAAAATCAAAGATTACAACTTTTTTCAAAAATTCTAGAACTATTGCAAAAATTATAACAAAATCAAAAGTTGAAACATTTTTCGAAATTCCAAAAATTAAAATAAAATCAAATATTTAAACTTTTTCTAAATTCCAAAAATATTCCAATAATTCTTAAAAATTCAAACTTTTTCCGAAATTCAAAAAATATTGCTAAAATTATAACAATATCAAAACTGGAAACTTTTTTCAAAATTCCAAAAATTATAATAAAATCAAAAATTTAAAATTTTTCAAAATTTTAAAAATATTCCAAAAATTCTTAGAAAATCAAAAATGAAATAAACTCTTTTCAAAATTCTAAAAATATATATAAAAAACTTCAAATTTTTTCAAAATTCTAAAAATATTGCAAAAATTATAACAAAATCAAAAATTAAAACTTTTTCCAAAATTCTAAAAATATTGCAAAAATTATTACGAAACCAAAATATTGTAAAAATTAAATAAAATCAAACTTTTTTCAAAATTCTAAAAATATTCCAAAAATTATTACAAAATCAGAGCTTAAAACTTTTTTCAAAAATTCTAAGAATTCCATAATTCTTTATGATAATAATAAAATTTCATTTCATACAAGTAATTAATTTTATTTTTTTCCAAAAAATTGGGTAAAAAAATTAAAAAAAATCTTTCTTTTGGCGCACTTGACAACATATTTTTGAGAAATTTATAATGCCATAATTCTCTATAACAATAATAAAATTTCATGCCATAAAAATAATTAATTTTATTTTTTTTTCCAAAAAATGGTAAAAAATTAAATAAAAATCTTTCTTTTGACACACTTGACAACATTTTTTTGACAAATTTATAATACCATAATTCTCTATAATAATAACAAAATTTCATGTCATACTAATATATTTCACGTCATACAAATAATTAATTTTATTTTTTTTCCAAAAAATGGTAAAAAATAAATAAAAATCTTTCGTTTGACACACTTGACAACAATTTTTTGACAAACTTTTAATGCAATAATCTAGTTTTTGGTTTCACATACCAATCCCGACCATCAAAATTTCTCCGCATGTTTTGTTCCTACTGATTATCACTCAGAATGAACGTTTTTTAAGCAAAAAATATGCATATTTCCTTGTTTTGACACCCTTGACGATTTTTTTGACACACTTCCGGTACAGTTATCAAGCACATCGTCCTTTTGCCTCTTACCATTGAGTGTAACTATCTTTAGAAACCAACATTTTTAAAATCCCTTCAGCCGTTTTCTAGATTTCGTCGGTTGTGACGGACGGCCGGCTGGACGGCCGGACGACCGATAAACAGACATACATTTTTTTTTTGCTTTTTTAGAATCAATAGGTCCTAAAACGTCGAGAAATGCCCAAAAAAGTTGGGTAAGAACTTCACTTTTAGCTCATGAATATAAAACTTAGGTCTTTCAGACCGAAGTAATAATTACTTATTTCCTTTAAAAACAAAAAAAAAATCATTGATTTAAAAGAGTTCTAAGGAATCCATTTTAGAAATAACAAAACAACTCCTAAAATTTATCACAACAAATATGAAAATCATCCAATAATACAAAAGAAAACACAATTCGAATTGAGCAATCATGAATAGAAAATGAGAAAAAGTTTTTTCATCGTTTTTCTTTTGATTTATATCAATCAATAAAAACGAAAAAGGGAAAACTTTGTGCATTAATTTTTACGATTGTTTACCAATATTCAAAAAAGCAAAAGAAAAACACATTTAATGTAAACAAGAAAGGATAGAAAAGAAAAGGAAAATAATATTAGAAGTTTATGAGTAACTAGAACAATAACAAAATTCGAACTAGTTTCGGTTTATTGGTACAATTTTATTATAATTTGATTGAAACTTACATAGGAGGGTTTGATTGTGAAATCATTTACGACATTAGTTCGAATAATTTATTGATTTTAGTATTCATAAATAGTATTGTTATTTGTTTTGGGCCATTGTTATGCTATTAACATGTTTAAGATAATGAGGGAATTATTCTCACATGGGGCAGCTTAGAATACATAATATATAAACCTATATTTAATTAGTATTTGTGTGTTTTTTTCTATTAGATGGTTATGTCAAACCTTTTTGCTTGAAACAGTTTTATCTTTTAAAAATGAGACACATAAATTGTATTTTTAACCGCTTCAAAAAAAATTGAAGTATGTAATTCAAATATCCAACCGCATAATTTCAAACAAAAACAATGTAAACAAAAACCATCTGAGGATATTTCAAATTAAATGAAAACAATAGAATCTCTATTTATTCTACCATAACATAAAAAAATAAAGTGATGTAAAGGATAATATCACAAACATTTCTAACAAATATACTGTAGCAATTTGCATTTTTATTTGAACACAAGACATCTGCATTACTCAATTAAATTAGCACTCAAATTCAACAACAAATTTCAAGCAGAATGTGAAAGATATATTTTTTCTACACTTTTTTTTCCTTGTGTCTGTTTCTATAGATTAAAATCATTGAAATTTAAACTGTAAAACACGGTGAACAGTAGAAAAATATGCAAATGAATAGGAAATTGAGTATATAGGAATTATAGTAGATTTTCGTAGAAAAGTTGAATATCTTGACTATGAATTCTATGAAGATTATTATTACAAATTTTAAATTATTCTTGATGATGGCCTTTGTAAAAAAGTGTTGATTTAGTTAATAGCATTTCTTGTTCAAAATCTGGTTTGGATATTATAAATAATATTTTTTTCACAGATTTTAAAATAGTTTTAAAACTAGTTAATTTCTACAAAAAGATAAAAGACACCATCTTTTTATATAAGATCCTAATTTTTAAACGAACAAAATAACGCGGTAAAATTGTTACAGCTACAGTGATTTTAAAGAATTTCAAAGTGTCAATTCATTTCGTGTCCCTATATAAAAGCAGTTAAGTGTGACAAAGACACAGCGAGTGTAATGCACACTGGTCCTGATAATGCAATCGCTATCTCTGCGGGATTTAATTGCGAGGTTTAATTCTAGCTAGCTCCAATCATGCGGGTTCGAGAAGTTCTTTCCCCAGTTAAGCAAAAACATAGAACTGCACGCAATAGAAAATATGAAAACAAATTTAAATAACTACGAAAAAGGAACTCTGACGACCTTAGAAGTTGAAGAAATCAAGACAAATACTGGTTTGGAAATGTAAAGAAAAAGACGATAAATTATATTGATAGCGTTCATTCGTTAAAAAAAACTTATTCAGGGCAGATGAATTATTTCATCTATTTAATTAGCTTCGTAGCACGATGTCGTATGAGCTTTTTCATTTCGTTACATTTTCACCTTTTTCAATAAGAATATATGCATTATTTATGTAATCGAAAGAACCGTTTGTGTAGTTGGAAGTTTGAATCCAGTTATCAAGTTTTTGCAACTTCTCATGAAATTAATATATTTTGCTATCTTTCTGGTAGTCTCATGATTAAAAAAACTTGTGATCATCCTATCAAAAAACTGATCTTTGACCCCTCCATTCGAAATACAGGTTTTACCGTACAAAAAAATTTGTAGAGACTGGAAAAATTAATAATCAGAAGGCACCAGTGGAGATTATGGTGAGTGTGGCAGTACGTCCCACCCAAGCTGCAAAAGCTTTTAACGAGTTGACAACCTTCTATGAGGTTTCGTATTATCTTGGTGGAACACAATTATTTTTTTATTGATTAATTCTGATCTTTTCTGTTTAAACGAATCATTTAGTTTGCCCAAATGATGACAGTACACTTCAGAATTGATCGTGATATTCTTTGGTAGAAGGTCGAAACAAATGATTCCTTTGAAATCCCACCAAACAGATAGTTTACCTTTTTTGATGAATATCAGATTTCAAGGTGCTTTGAGCCGGTTCATTTTTAGACAACCCTTTTTTCGTCTCCAGTGATGACGCGCTTAAAAAATGTGTAATATTCTTGACGTTTGAGTAGTAAATCACAAATTTCTTTCTGTAACTCAAATTTCTTTCTGTAAGAACATTAGGAACCCACATGACGAGCATTGAGATTAAACCTACGTATTTCAAATGATCATTAACGGTCGAATTTTACAAATTTAATCTCTCAGCGATCTCATAAGGGATTTCTATCAATTAACGCCTTTATTGTGCCTTCATCTAGAACGTGGTGAATCAACATCAAAATTGCCGGCTCAAATTTTGCAAACCACTTTTAACACTGTCGTTCTGTCAATATATCTTCTCCATACACATCGAATAATTTTTTTCTTGCTTGAACAATATTTTTGCCTTTTCGTTAATCAGATAATGAAATATTTCAAAAATGCTACTTTTCATATTTGAATAAAAACTTATTTCACTTACCAATCAAAAACTACTGCGTAGAATAAATTGAGCTTCTTTTCAAGAAAGTTATATCAGCTATCAAAATATTTAATGATTATGTGGCTTAAGCGTGAAGTTTCCTGTGAAAAATACCATTAAGTCGTTTGTTGGAAAAAAACAAACTTGCTTTCCACACAACCTTATATAACAGTAATATTACTTATCCTATGAATTCACACTGTAGTACTGTCTAGAAATATAATGCAATAAAAAGCCTTATTCGAATGAATAACATTTGCGTAAACAATTTTGTTTAAAATAGCGATTGAGAAATTTAGCATAAGTAAATAACTGATGATGAAGTTTCGACTTCGAAAGGATTCGAATCATAGCACTGATGAGGCTATTGGTTCGAATCGCAACCGAAACACGTAAAGAAGAAGTGAAATTTTCTCTGAGTAAAATCCACCAATACCTTTGAATTGAAAATAGTACACTATTTAATTAGGAGCTAAAGTGATACTTTTTGTGTTGAGTCTATACTTTGACAATTATAGACGAAACACAAAAAGTCCCTTTAGCTCCGAATTAAATACACTATTTTTCGGCAAACGTTTAAATTTTTTATAAATATGAAATTAATACATCAAACTTTTTATAAATATGAATTTGTATCGTCATAATTACTTCCAAAAAAGAGAAAAAAACATTTAAATTTTTATGAATAAAATTTTTTTATCAAAGCAGCCTTTTCAAAATTTCATATTATGAGAATCAACTTATTTTTTGTTGTCATGGTTATACAATATGTTTGAAAAAATAACAAACTAACAAATAACAAATGCTACTTTACAGCCTCCGTAAAATAAAATAAAAACGGCATTACTTTTGCTGTCACTAGACGTTACTTTTGCTGTCAGGCTAAAAAGTAAGACTTTAGCTAAATCCCTAGCGGCAGTAAAGTTAAACTTTACAGCCGTTTGCCGAAAAACCAAATTATTTCCTTAGTTACTTCAGTTGGTGCTATGGGTCGTAGAGTCTGCGTGCCAGGACAAGCTCTCAGTGAAGAATAACGTGTTCGCGCTCCATGTAGGAGCATTATAAAGCTAATCAGTTTTGAATATTTGCCGTGGATGTAGCATCATTGACTAAGCAGTTTTTACTCTGCTTGTCTCCATTACACCAACTCAATTTTGTCAGCATTACCCAGGCAGCATGGCGTGGACGTCGAATTTCTGATTTCGCTCATCTAATTTAGTTACTTGAGTTTAAATGTTCACAAATCCCGAATAATTATAGAAACAGTTTTTGATATTCTCTGTATACGTTTATAATACTTTTAAACCAAAAATCTTAATAATAATTTAAGTTAATTGTCAATTAATTTTTCAAGAGGCAATTTTGCTCATATTCATTATTATGGTATTATTATAATCGAGGACATTATCTTACTATTCGGGCGAGCAAATGTGCAAAAAAGTCATAATTACTTCGTAACAAGTAAAAAGTTAAAAAAGTTTTATTTGTACTTTTTTAGTATTTCCCGACGTTTTAGGTCATAACGATTCTAAACAAGTAACAAAACAGAGAGTATGCTTAAGACCGCACGGCAGAAGTGAAAACTTCATTGGCAATCGCAATCAATTGATATCGTATTAGTAGTATTTGGATCGTATCAGTAGAATAAATGAGAAACAAGTCAGAACGATAAACCACTAACTACACACACTAACCTCACAATGTAAACCAAATTATCGTCAAAATAGCACTCATATGCTAATAGCAGGGACTAAAGTACGCGTGGTTGTCACACCCATAGATCAACAAGTTTAAATTTTACAAATTTTTCTGCGGAAAGCTAAGCTAATTCATTGGTATTAATGCGCATTGTTGCCGTTTTCAAATCACTATCGGCTAAGTGCCACCATTTTTAATTATTTTATTTATCGTGATTGCCATCCATGTTTAATCATACATAAGCTTTGCTTCTTTGTATAGAATTTATGCGATTTTCGTCTCGTAATTTTGTGAGCTTTAAATCGATATAATCGATTTTATGAAGTATCAAGTTACAATTATTAAGTCTTCACTTAATTTTAGAAACATGTATTACATACAATTCTAAGCCGACAACATATTTAGTGAAGATGATAAAATTCCAATACATATAGACTAAGAGCCCGCGACGGCCAGATCTTCGTTATTTTATAAAGCTTACCAATTAAAGCTTATCAATTTGTTAAAGTTTAAGGGTGTCTGGCAGGTGGTTACCACGATAGTAAGTGTCTGGCAATTGGTGACGTGACTTCTAATACTATCCCGAAGAATAAATAAAAAAATTACCTTTTATACGTTCATGAAACTTTGGAGGCCCTTCTGTTACCTGCTCCCTGCCAAAGCCACCATGATCCAAACTTCATATGTCGCTAATTTTTCCTACCTGAGTATGCGCAGAGAAACTTTCAGCTTTTATAAAATAACGAAGTTCTGGCCATCGCGGGTTCTTAGTCTAATATAATTTTGATATACAAATGTAATTGTTTCAGCCTTCAGGTTATACTATCTTGCTTACGTTATTTTATTTTTTTTTAATGTTCAACAAAAAACATTGATCAAAGAAAACTACAGTTTAAAAAGATAGTTAAATAAAAAGCAAAAATTAAGCGTACACAACAACTTCATAATTGTCATGATGATTAATGTATTAATGCATAAAGGATAAACAGCCATATATACTTTCAATTTTATATACATATATTCAATATTTATTTAGCATGATGACTCAAATGCAAATTGCAAGAGACAGTAGCAATATAACTTTAAAAAACTGCGTTATAGATCAATTTTTTAAAATTCGCATAAAGAAATTTTTATTATTTTTATGAATTCATAAATTAAAAAAATAATTTTAATGGTATTTAATAAAAATTAAAAAAAAACAATAAAAAATATGTACCATACCAGGAGTTGAACTCACAACCTACAGCACATTAGTCGAGCACGATATCCACAACGCAATTTGAAACGTTAAGAAATGATAGATTGATAAATTGATAAATGATAAAAATGCTGACGAATCAGTTTAATTTACTACCTAAGGAAAAATCTGTGTGTGGTGGGCCAAAAGAAGTTTTCACTTCAATAAAAATTTCACCTCACAAACTCGAACACTTAAACGCACCAAAAACAAAGAACCCAAAAATATGGAATTTAAGTGGAACAAGCGTCCACTTCATAATTCCAAATCCGACTCTTCGATTGAAATTTTTCACCCGTCCCTTAAATTAATCAAGAAAATCGTATGATGCTTATCTAGCCAATCATAATCATCACATCAATTTTGGTATCATATATTATTTAGAAAATGTGCTTACATGTATTATCAAACGCAAGCAAAAAAATGCTGTTTTACAGTATTATAATCCATTAAGTTCGCAAAATTGAAGTTAATAAATTATAATACATGAACCAGTATGTCAAGGTTTTCTCAATTTCTCGTAATATGGTGATATAAAAGAAATTAAAGAAAACCTGATAAAGCATTCTTGCCCTCGCTTGATCTTACAAGCAGCAAATCCAATAAATGAAATATATGGGATACTGTAGAAAAGAATTTAGATTTAGAAATTTAGAATAATTTAGGAAATTTTTCCGAATGAAGTTTAAAGTAATTAATTATTGGGAAGGTTCAAATTTCAATCTGTTGTGAGTTGTGACGAAGAAAAAGAGAAGGATTTCTTTTTGATTGCCACAATTGGAACTGTTGGGATGGAAAATGTAAGCTCGTGTTGGTTGTAACTATTAAAAATAGCGTTTACTCAAATAAAAATTCTTATCAGTTTGTGATACACAATCAATTCAATTTATGTTTCTTTTTCATTTCCTTCCTCGCGCTTTTTTTCGTAGTTTTTTTTTACATATATACTGGTAAAATATATATTATAAACTAGTTCCGTGAATAATCTCAAACACTTTAAGTTGTTTATTTTTAATATTTTTTGGTTTAAAAATTCCAACCGAGTTAGCGAATAATACATAATTTTTTTTTGTAAAATTTGATTTAGCTTAATATAAATAAATAATTGCAGTTAAAGTTATAGTTCACTTAATAAATTTATTAGACCAAAAGTAATGTTAAAACATTTTCCGATAAATAGGAGTCTAATGACAGTTGAGAATTTAACTTATGTAAATAGAGTGATGATGGAGTTTCAACTTCAAATCGCATTGGTGGTGAAGTGAATAGCGTGTCTGCCAAAGGATTTTAACTCATTCTGGCACTGATGAGGTTATGACTTTGAATCCCAACCGAAACAAGTAAAAAAGAAAAACAGAGTTTTAGTATATTTCGCATTTTCTTATATCAAATTATAGCGTTTTTATGAGAAATCGAACAAACCTTCGTCGCTAGTGAAGCAAATATCAAATCTAAATGTGAAACAGTAAATTCAATTTATGAATGGTTTTGGGGGTGAATAAATAAATTCCTTAGTGCACGAATGTTTTTAATGTACAACTAGAAAAATTGTAAATGTACTATATTGCAGTGGCATTTAAGAACTTATGTAATTTTAATTATAATTATACTAATTGCAACGTGTAACTGCGTTTTGAAGTATATATTATTACTATAAATTGGATAACCAATTGGTGAAAAACACGTGAAATCAGCAAGGTCTGGAAATGAAGTTTTAATTTTGTATATTTAAGTATTGGAATTCGTTGACATCAATAAAACAAAATTTTCTGCGTTTTAGTTTTTTTTTTTAACACTGTCTTAAGATACAGGGTGTTGAAAAATCAAGAAATTGCTCGACCCTGGTGTATTGAAATGGTTCTACAGTCAAAACTACCGGACTGATCTTAATGTTATATAGCTCAAAATGTAGGTATTGAACAGAGCTAATCAAAATAATAATTCACATTATATGACCTTGAACAATTTCTTTTAGAAAAATAACGGTAAAAAATTCAAATTCGATTTTCTAGAAATGCCATTATTTTAAATTTTTGATTTTTTTATATGTGAAAGGTACATATGTTACTAATATTATATAAAAAATTCAGGAGGTGAAAATTTTTGTTTTTTTATTATTTTTATTGCAACACGCCTTAAAATTTTTCATCATAAAAAAAAGTGGAGTTAAAAAATTAACAATTGTTTTTTTGGATTTACATATATGTTTTTATAATAAATTTTTAATTTTAACTCAAAATAAATATTTTATACATTTTTTATCATTTATTTAATTTTACATTACTAAATTCTGTAGAGTTAGAATAACGTCTAGCTAAGATTGATCCATCATTTGTAGGAATGTATGAGTGATATCCTCGTGTTCCAGTAATTGTTTTTAAATTGGCGTATCTATCAGCTAGTCGATTTCGTTTTGCAATGTAACCTGCCTCCATTACATAGAAAAAATGCATGTTATCTTGAAAATTGCCTGGAGCTGCTGCCCTGTTATATAACTCCAGAGGTGTTGATATAATTTTGTCGTATTCTTTCTTAAGACTCGCTCTAGCTACTTTTCTTTTTATTGTTCCTCCAATTCTATCACAAGGTCCTCTACCGTGCGATGTTGCATGAAAACTCACATGCTGTTTTGTAGTGATTCAAATGATGCAGGATCGTAGAAAAATTCTTTTTATTTTTATATTGTGAAGCAGCGCCATCAGAAATACATTTCTAAACAGAAATAAAATGCTTGTATTTTCCCAAAGAATTTTATGTTCAATATAAATATATATATCCTAAACTAAAGTCAATGTCCTCATAAAAGCGCTCGTTTACTCAAAAATGACAACTTGAAAAATTGTGATCGGATTATAAATTGGTAATATATTATTCAATGATTTAATATAAATATTAAAATAAAAATAATAAAATAAAACAATACTTCAAAAACCTTTTTTCTTCTTTCTTAATAAAAAAAGTGCAGGAGTAGTCAATATTATTATTAAAATACTCATTCAAAATTCCTTTAGCTGGAAACCATTTAATATTGATAACTCTATCGTCAATTTTGTTTGGAGGATAGACCTAATTAAGAGCTAAAGCATTGTAAGATAAGTGCTAAGACTCAAAGCTTAACACGTTAACTTACTACAACCGTTTGCATTATTACTCATAATTCAAGCAAATTTAATTTTGATTTCACTTTCTAAATAGTGTTTATATCTTACACATACGTTGCCAACTTGTACTCAATTTAAAATTTACCACACGATGACTCGTTTTGTGTATAATCTTTAATACAGAGTTGCCAGAATTGATTTTTCTTTAACATTGTTTTAAAAATTTGTAAATGCAAGCTACAAGATTAGTTTAAACAAACGTTTCTGCTGAAAATAAATGTCATTTCCTTAAGATAACGATTTAATGTCTAGAACTAAATTTCATTCACCATCACCCAACCCACATGTCAGATCTTCAATTTTTTGTTTGCTTTTTCTCATCATTTGAAGTACCAACCATAATGGATATTACACTCAATCTGATTTAATTAATATTAATCTCCTTAAATTTACAAATAGTCCTAGAATAGGAAATAAAAAAATAAATTTCTTTCCACACTAAAAGTAGCATGAAAATGGACAAAAACATAAATATTTATATTTATAAATTTAATGAATTAATTTACGCAGTTGTTGCTGTTGTTTTTTGTGATGATGGAAAATTTTACTGAATGTTTTAATTCATAAATTCATGGTGGTTGGCGTTTTTTTTGGTTGGTTTATCCTTACCATCAATGACGATAAATAAAAAAAATTCCAAAACTATTAAGTTAATTAATTTTTCTTGTTTATTCAATTAATTTATGGGGATTTTGTAATACGATATATGTTTATGTGTTGTTTTATAATTTTAATGATATTTCCACATTTAGTTTTCTTAAGTGATTTGTTGGTCAATCATCAACATTCAAACACATTCAAACATAATATTTTATGTCAAAAAAATTTTTGTTTGTTATTCTGACGATGTTGTAGTTAAATTTACACTTTTTTCTTATCATACATCTAAAATTGGTTCTTTCATTTATTTTTTTTCAGCAGAATAAACAAATTTTTAATTAAAATCAGTGAAAGTGAATAAATATGTTAATTTTGTGTGATGGAATATGAAAAATAAAATCTCTAAAAATACTACCTAGTTCACATTTTGAAAATGTTGCTTTGCGCCTTAAAAAATTAATTCGATTAACAGTTGGTAACGAATAATTTTAACATTCAAATAGAAGGTTATTTTCTATAGTCAGTCGTGATAGAAACTCAGAAGTTTTCGAGTTCAAACACTAATAAGGAGCATGCCGGGTTTCTTACGGCCAGTGTTACCAGTTTTTGGTACAATAGTTGGTCCTTTTAAATAAAAATAAAATAAATTATTTTAATTTAAGTATAATAATAATATAAATGTATATACCTAGTTTTAGTTTAATATAAACTGAATCCTTGGAAGCACATTTTTGACATAATATTATGCTTTGTTGTAAAAGTTTGACCCTGTTTGACCAATATACAAATTTACTTCATATCGTAATATGTCAATTTGTAAGAACTGCTAGCGATATGGTTGTTTATTTTAATGTTTTTGATGTTTTTTATTTTATTGTTGCTTTAATATTCAGGGATGAGTTCAAATTTTCTCTTTTTATTTTTTTGAATGTTTTGTAGGTTATTTTATCTATAATAATAAAAGAAAGTGTTTGTCTGTCTGCGTGCGCTCTCCAGCGAAATCTGTAGCACACAGGAGTCTGAAAATTTGTCAGGAGAAGGCCATTAACAGGTACTAATGCACCTCGGAGCTGAAATTTTAAAATTTAATTTAGTTTTTTTTTAATTAATAATTTTAATTTTCCTAATGGTTAAATGTATGCCTAAATGTATATTATATTTTATACTTGGTTTTATTCAACTTTCACTCAGTTATCTTTGATCGATTTTTTTCCGCAAAACAGAATTACCATTCAAATGGAAAATTAATGTTGACAAACAAATTCATTTGTGAAAAATTGATGAAAATTATATACATTTATATATTTATTATATGCATCCAACACATTACGTTGCAACAAATTTGTCTAATTTACAACAAACATGTTCTTGGTTAGGTGTATATACATATGTAATATATATTTCATTTGGTTTATATAATATATGTTATACATGTTCAAAATATAGAAAATAGGCGTTTCTTTTCCTTTTTTTAGAAACATTGATGCAGCAAGTTTTTTCAATGGAACCTTTGTATTGAAGAATAGGATTATGAACAATAATATCAAAGCTACAGGTTGAAAGTGTTTATTTATTAAGAAAAATATGCGTCCCCATTAACTTCACAAACAAACAAACAATGTATAGGTTATTTGAAGAAATCGGTAAAATATATGTGAATATGTCAACAAATGAAGTGATTTGACTGGTTTTAGATTAGTATATACGTTTGGATTTATAAATGATATTATTCTTATTATTATTTTTATATTATACAAATTAGTTTTATTATTATGTTTGTCCAAATTTTTTTTTAAAACTCTGACAGAAATGTCGAAATAAGACGATGGCCATAAATCGACAAAACCCAAAAAAACGAAAACTAAAAATGCTGTCATTCTTATACCGGTTCTTCGATTAGTATCAAACATCAGCGCTATGCATATTTAGTCTGCTCTTCAAAGTTTTCTTTCACAGACATGCTCCATTACTAATAAAAACACACAGAGCGCATGTAGAGCATTGGAAATAATTGGTAAAATATATTTGAAAATCCAAATTGACTTTATTTAAGATCAGCAAATAATCTGTATAGAATGATAAATGAAATTAGTCAACATGAAATGGTACGATAAAACAGTAAATTTTGGTGCGGTGTGCCTATTTTGTATCGCAAGTTTAATGGTTTCAGAGTAAGTCATTGACAACTGTAACACCCAATAAACGAATATTTTGACGCTCACCTAATTTTTCGCGACACATATTAAGCCGATTAACGCGAAAAGTTGCAAGTGTTTAATTTAAACTCTCCGAAACTCTTTACCAATCACTTTCAAATGTTGACCTTCCGTTCAATTTTCAAACTATCTGGATTGATCAGCTAGAATGCTAATGATCTCTGTTATTCATATTTCCCAAATGGAAAAATTAAAATAGGCTCCTTCTATTCTCATTACGACTCTTTGAAATTATTCTTACTAATTCAACAAAATGTACGCACACAAATTTTTTTATAGGCGTAGCAACGTACGTCGAGTCCTGCTAGTTTTAAATAAAGAAATACTATAAAATGCTTAAAAGTTCTGAATTTAAGACTATTAACAACCGACTTTTGAGTAAAGAAGGCCATATAGATAACCTATATTCGTAGCTCTGGACTACCTTATTATTTCTGAAAAAATGCATGCTTGACCAATAATGAGCAATAACTGTGATACTTTAGTGAATAGTTAAACTGTTATTCCGTATGTAAAGCTTACAAGTAAGTTTAAACTTGCGTTTTGATGGACAAAATAAACTGAAAATTAAAATCAAACTATAGTTTAAGACTTGGAATACGAATATTTGAAGCAAGCAATATAAAATTTCAGATTTCGCTTTAATTTTTATTAGTAAGCATTCCTTCGCAAGTCTTGCAGTATATCTTAGAGAGAATATAAACGTCCAATCTCACTTCACTTTGACTAGCTCTCGTTGCAATATCCAATATATTTTAAAAATATTTGTGCAACACTCTGATTCGATCATCGCTCTTTTACTTGTTTTAAATTTTATCAGAAATGTAAAATAAGATCATCAAATCATCAGATCATTAGATCATCTCATCATCTGATCTTCAGATGACCAAATCATCATATCATCAGATCATCAGATCATCAGATCATCAGATCATCAGATCATCAGATCATCAGATCATCAGATCATCAGATCATCAGATCATCAGATCATCAGATCATCAGATCATCAGATCATCAGATCATCAGATCATCAGATCATCAAATCATCAGATCATCAGATCATCAGATCATCAGATCATCAGATCATCAGATCATCAGATCATCAGATCATCAGACCATCAGATCATCAGATCATCAGATCATCAGATCATCAGATCATCAGATCATCAGATCATCAGATCATCAGATCATCAGATCATCAGATCATCAGATCATCAGATCATCAGATCATCAGATCATCAGATCATCAGATCATCAGATCATCAGATCATCAGATCATCAGATCATCAGATCATCAGATCATCAGATCATCAGATCATCAGATCATCAGATCATCAGATCATCAGATCATCAGATCATCAGATTATCAGATCATCAGATCATCAGATCATCAGATCATCAGATCATCAGATCATCAGATCATCAGATCATCAGATCATCAGATCATCAGATCATCAGATCATCAGATCATCAGATCATCAGATCATCAGATCATCAGATCATCAGATCATCAGATCATCAGATCATCAGATCATCAGATCATCAGATCATCAGATCCTCAGATCATCAGATCATCAGATCATCAGATCATCAGATCATCAGATCTTCACATCATCAGATCATCAGATCATCAGATCATCAGATCATCAGATCATCAGATCATCAGATCATCAGATCATCAGATCATCAGATCATCAGATCATCAGATCATCAGATCATCAGATCATCAGATCATCAGATCATCAGATCATCAGATCATCAGATCATCAGATCATCAGATCATCAGATCATCAGATCATTAGATCATCAGGTCATCAGATCATCAGATCATCAGATCATCAGATCATCAGATCATCAGATCATCAGATCATCAGATCATCAGATCATCAGATCATCAGATCATCAGATCATCAGATCATCAGATCATCAGATCATCAGATCATCAGATCATCAGATCATCAGATCATCAGATCATCAGATCATCAGATCATCAGATCATCAGATCATCAGATCATCAGATCATCAGATCATCAGATCATCAGATCATTAGATCATCAGATCATCAGATCATCAGATCATCAGATCATCAGATCATCAGATCATCAGATCTTCAGATCATCAGATCATCAGATCATCAGATCATCAGATCATCAGATCATCAGATCATCAGATCATCAGATCATCAGATCATCAGATCATCAGATCATCAGATCATCAGATCATCAGATCATCAGATCATCAGATCATCAGATCATCAGATCATCAGATCATCAGATCATCAGATCATCAGATCATCAGATCATCAGATCATCAGATCATCAGATCATCAGATCATCAGATCTACAGATCATCAGATCATCAGATCATCAGAACATCATTTTTGGCTTCAAATTTCACTGAATTATTGATATAACATATTAAGTCAAGTAGTGTAAACCCTAACTTAGAAGTGGATAAATACCAAATACTCTTTGGTCTATTGTCAAGTGATTTTATTTAAAATGTTACTTTAGACAAAGTCATTGATTCAAATATCAAAAACTTGTTGATATTTAATACATTAATCCAGTTTTCCACGACCAACAACTTGCTTTTCCTAATCTTTGAATCTCGTTTGAAATCTTTTTTATCCGCTATAATTTGTTTATTGAATAAAATTTATTTCAACTAAACCAACGCATTCAGTTAAAACAATACTGGATGATAATATTGTTGCTTTCCATTTAAAACATCCTTCTTCCTTATAATCGTTTAAAAGAAATAGCCCGGTTTGAGAATTTTTCATGGTATAAGAGGTCACCACGATTTGTATCGAAGATTAAGTAGTGCAAATATTTGATGTTCAAATTTTCATCTACTTATTTATTACCTTTTGACAGCTGGAACGAAAAGATTTGGTTAATACTTCTGTATTGTACCAGTTCAACCAGATGTAAAAATTCTATTAACCGCATGTAAAATCATAATTAAAAACATTAAATCTCAAAAACTCAACATCAAACCTCTTTAAAATTTTATCTTTTGCATTCACTTTAAAAAATTTAATATTTTCTTTATTCTTTAAGTTTAAAATTTCTTTAAAGATTAAAAGTTTGATAAAAGTGAAAAGTTATTGAAAAATTAAGTTGCTTTAGAAGCTTTTTACGATATATCTTTCGGTACTAAGAACTTGTAAATGTATCTTATTTCAAATTCTTTTACCATAATTTTAGAAATAATATAGTGTTTGAAAAGATTACTAAAAATTTAAAAGCAGAAAAAAATCGATTTGTATTAATTTTCGTTTGTCAGTTAGGTAGCGTTAAATAAGTAGTTAAAAGAAACATACACAAATTCAACTTAATATTTCAAGAACTTTTTTTTATTAATCATAAATCAATAAAATTCAAATTCATAAAAAAATTCCACATTATCCAATAAAAATCTTTTCTAAATTTCCAAGTTTTTATGAAGATATCAAACCCTGATACAAAGTGATTTCAGTAATGATTTATGTTTCTTTTAAAAGAAACCAAATACCAGTTGTTTGTCGAAAAATCAACAAACAAAAGCATTATCAACCGAAACAGAAACAACACAGCCATAAAATTCTTTACACATTTTCCGTCTACTTTTTTATGGGAGATTCTATATGAAAAACTTTTTACTTCGAAAAAAAAGCAAACAAACAATAATAACAACAATAAAAGAAATAAAACAAAAGTTACGTTTCATTAAAGGAGCTTTCATTAGGTTCAATCAGGTGGAGCAAGTTTTTAAAATTAAAAACTTTTCCGTCTTTGTTATTTCGTTGGGATTTCCACTGTTGTATGCTTTGTTTGTTTAATTTAAAATTTCCGTTGTTTGGTGTTAAAAGAAAATCTAAATAAATATATATTAATAAAGAAAGTCATATTACTTCCGTTGTAAATTAAATTTTAAACATATCAATTAATTAGATCTTTTATGTCAGTTATTTATGTTTATGTGGGATGGACATTAAAAGGTTTCTTCAGAAATTTGGTTTGCTAGGTTGTTTGCACATTAGTGAAATAATCATAGGTAAATAATTGTGCTTTAATTAACCGAATTTAATTAGCATTGTGAAAGGGTATTTCTTAGAAATCATTTTATTGATCTAGGAAAAGGATACAATTTTTTGGAAAGTAGCCGAGAATTAATTAAAAATTATTTTTGAAATTAACCGAGTTTTATCTTTTATTTGACATCCATGTCAACACTCACACGAAATATTTTCATTTTATTACTTTACTGGTCTAACTACTGCTTTTTTTCATTCAATAGCTTGTAATTATAAGTTAGTTCCCAGGGTTGATTATTTTAACACAAACCTCTCCATTTATAGTTATATTCTTTTGTGATCTGAAATAAAAAATTCCAAAAATGTTGCACATGCACAATATGTTACAAAATCCCATGCACAAAATTGTGCACAATTATACATGTCATGCACATGATGTGTACCGTACCGTGCACATGTAGTAAAACGCCTTAGCACATATATGTATAGTAGAATTTTTTTGCCAGCAAATTTTTGACAGATAGGACGCAGCAAGAGATAAAAGATGAGACAAAAAGTAAAACAGAGATGTATTATTTATTTTGGGATAAATTTGTTTTCAAAACAATTATATTAGTTAAATTTCTACTTCTTGTTCGTACCATTTGTTTGTTGTGATATTTGTTTCCATAGGCGTCGTTATTTTTATTATAATTATTTTTAATTATCAAAATTTTGTTACATTGCCTACAAAATCATTAATATTTTTGCTAGTTTTTGGTTTTCTATTATAATTGGTTGAATTTCAATAGTAATTTAATAATTTTATGCGTTTTTTTTGTCCATTTCAATGGAACCACAATAGTTTTTTTCAATATTTTAATCGAGACACTGAAGGTGCAAACAATATGCGCATACGCATGCGCATGTGCAAACAATATGCGCATAACAAACAAATTTCGTGTTCGCTGGCAAAAAAATTATAATTCTACTATACACAAATGTTAGCCGCATGTTTCACGAATAATAAAAAACGAAGCGAATCAAAATTTATTTAATGATAAGAATAATAAACAAACAATTAAAAAAAATGGAGAGTGAAAAAGAAGTATAACATTTTCTAAAATGATTGGTTTTATTTAACTTTTTATGAGATAATATGACTTTCGTAATAATAAATTGATGAATTTCATTTTATTTTTTTCTAAAATTGTGTGCAAAAGAAATATTTTTGTGAAGGTAATGAAAAGATACTCAAATAACAAACGAACACTTTGAATAATTAATTTTAGAGATTCAAAAAAATTTTTATGTTTTTAATTATTTTTTGTTTATCATTTTTCATGTCAGTTTACTGATACTTAAGTTTATTTTATATAATATTAAGAAAAATGTGGAAAATTAATATTATTTTTTATACGTAAGCCAAATATTTAAATTTTTTGAATTCTATTTTTTTTTCATTTAAATTGTATCGTTAAGAAAAATGTCGAGAGCGCTTCATTTATAAATGCAAAGTAAATGTTTTGAATATTTCGTCGTGTATTATATATATAAATAGTAAGTTTTTATTTAATCGACATGGTGCGCGATGGGTTAATCATATCGAGCGGAATATTTTTGTTAGAAAAAGCACTCTTTTTGTCTTTGATAAACAGTTAAAAAAGATGCAATTTAAATTAAAAAAAACTGGCTTAATTTGGTCTATGAAAACCGAAGAATTTCTCCCATATAGATCCAATATAAATTGTTTTCGTAAGCATCGAAGGACTTTGAAGGTTCCTTCATATGGAGGTGATAGAACTATTTGAACTCTATCTGTTCGTACGAAAACAAAATCTTAAGTGTTTAGACTTTTTTGGATAAACTTGGTAGATATCGTTTTACGAGTTCCGGCGGGAACTAAGTTGCACATAGTTGCGTGATATTTATACACAAACTCATGTGTATTCATAATTTCCTCTGATTGGATGATGAATTTGGTCAATTTATCCTAGGAATGGAAGAGGAATTGAGCCGTGCTTAGATTTTGTATGTCTTTAAGTTTGCGCCAGACGTATTTAGTACAAATAAGCTTTGTATATAGTAACTATTTAGTAGTATAGTAAATATATGTAGTGCATCGAAAACGTCATGTCTTAGAGGTTCTGATATATATATGGACGGTTATTACCAAAGTTTCGCAATATAAGTTTAAGTTTGGTAATATAAACGGTTCTAGGTTAAACTACGTAAAATCAGGACGAGATGAGTCTAGTAATTGCTTTAGTTCCTCGTCACGAAGTTGATAATGAGCAACTTTATTAATATCAAGTGTAACAGAGGTCAATACAGCAATGTGACAACGTTAGCGATGACCTTATTCTTGGTTTTGACATACCGAATGTCTGGGGGAAATTAACTTATAAAGTCAAGATAGTGAGTAGTATAGAGGATCTGCTAGCTTATAAGATTTATTAAATGAATCTGGCTAAGAAAAATTCGTCAATGTTTTTGACTTTTTTTAAAAGTTTTTTGCCAAGTGCGAATGAACATCTGACAGTAATTTGGAATAAAGCGGTGATAATAATTCACCATCTCGACTGCTTTATAGATGTTGGTTGAGGAAAATGGTAGATGGTTTCAACGTTTTCAGAAGACAGTAAAGCCATCATGAGAAAGTAGGTGACTGGGTCTATAATGCTATAGTCTCTGGGTCTAAATGTGCTTTTTCCTTGCACTTGTGTTAATGATCCAGGTGTAGAGCGGGTCACGCTAAATGGGCTGGATCAAGGTGTCATGCGATTCATGCCATGCCGATGATCGTCTAGGCTGGGAGACATATTAAATAGCTCAGTCTCGAACGGAGCCGCCTGAATACCGGGCAGCCTCCATACAGACGCAGGAACGAGTCTTCTCGTCATTCTGACGATGAGAGTGTACCGCCGGCAAGTGCCACTGCTGTGGTCAGGAGCAATTAAGCTCCCGTATCGGCAGAAAGTAGCACTGTGCTAAATTTAGTTATAAAAAGTAAACCGTACAGAGGTCCAGAGGAGGGCTGGATGACCCACTGAAGCGGGGGCTCAGTGGAGCTGGTATCAGGTGGTAACTAAGGTTCTCCGCGGAGGGGATGTTTCCGGAAGGCTCAAGGAGAAGGGCTCTGGAAACGAAAGGGAATGCCCGATCCGTTGGAGCAAATAACGTGAAGGGAACAGGAGAGTCCACGACGCTGCAGTCACCATCTCAGTCGAAGCACCAGCTATGCTGGTGTTATTTTGGCGACTAAGGTAGCTATTCTGGATGTGGATTATCCCCAGACGATGCCCAGTGCAGAGGAATTGGTGTTAATTGAGGCAGGGCTAGTGAATCAACTAGCAAAAGAATGTGCTGATCACTGGACTTCCAACCTGGTCATGTGGTGGTAGAGTGCGACGACAAGTAGACGGTTAAATGGCTTGTGTCTGTTTTATCTTAAGTGGAAGTTGGCAAGCATGTACTTGTGAAGGAAATGGGATATCACATTCCGATTCCTCACAAGTCTTTCTTCCAAGCCAAGCTGGGCAGACCAAGGAGAAATTTCTTAGAGGGGCCAAATGCCGGCTTATTCGTCAAATTTTGGAAGCAATTGGAGTGAAAGCAATCTTGACTGCACTGATTGATGACAGGGCAAACGCAGCCTTATCGAGGGTGAGGTTTACTTTTTACTATCGGTTTTCTATGGGCCAGTCATTGCCTATGGGCCTAAAAAGGCGATAGCTAAGGGAACACGAGGAACGTTTACGGAAGATGAGCAGCAGAGAGCTGCTTTTCTTCTAAAAAAACACTTTCCGGGAGGCATAAACGCGTAAGACGCAACTAATAAGAAATGTAAAAGGGCAAGCTCTAAAGACTAGAGGGTGGGTGTCTCACTGTTTACGGAAGACCATATTAAGACCATATTAAGGCCATAGGCACTTTTCTCCCATAAAAATCACCAGAAGTGGACGGAATAGTCCCAAATTTCCTGCACAGGGAAATCCCCCTCCCCCCCCACTACCACTCTTATTATATTGTACTTCTCCGAACCTGCTTCTGTATCATAGATCAGAGTTCTTTCTATGAAGTAAATAGCTATTATACGTAGTCAGGTACGTGCAGTTCTTCAAAAGTTTAGAATTTATTAGATTAGAGTCACTCAATAAAATATGAACAAACCCAGAGTGGGTTTGTTCATATTTTGAATTTGGATTTATTATATTTAATTTTATAAAATAACAAAATTAATGAACTGTTTTGGTTGCATTTTTTGGTTTTCTTTAATTTTACATTTTTTGTGCGTATGAGTCAAAACAATTAAAATGTCATCTGTCATCTTCGTTTTGTATATTATTATTTGTTTGGGAAAAGGAAAAAGAATTATTTGTAATTAAAATTAAAACTTCTGTATGGCTTCTGTAATTCTAAATGGAAAATCGAAATAAATTTTTTAGAGGCGTAGCTGGCTTGTTTGAAAACAATTTAATGGTTTGACTTGACTACGAAAATAGAGTATTATATAAATAATTGGCTATCCTTACAGTTTTGTTCAGTGATCTTTCCACTACAGCAGTTATTTCTATGAGTTAAATATGTCTCATATTTATTAGTTATTGTTTCAGAAAAACTACGTATTTATTGAAATCACGCATGAAGAATATTCCTATCTCAAAAAAAGGGAATAAAATGCAATTAGAGTTCTAAAAATCAAAATGTGAGACTGTAATAAGATCACTGGACATCTTGTTGAATACAATAGACATCAAAATAATTTTTTTATGAAATTTTGGTTTCTATTTCACAATAGTATATTAAGAAACTAGTTTCATAATCGACGATTTTATCGCACGCAATCTGTTTAGAAAACGACCCGCGCAGCGGGGAGTTTTCTAAAGGATAAGTGCGATAAAACGTCTTATGAAACGAGTTTTTTATACTATTTTTTCTATTTTGCATTTTTTGTCTTGAAATTTTAAAAAATATTTTTTATGTCTTAATGTTTTAAAGAAAATTTCTAAAAATTTCAATTCAAAATAGTAAGCTCTGCGTTTCATCATATTTCTATATATTTTTTTGTTGCAAAACTAGCTTTCATAAAATGTGTATTTTATTAAAATATGTCAATTTGATATTTTGTTATTATTACTAATTATTTTAATTAATTAAAATATTTAACACTAATGTAGATTATTTTTTAATAATAAGATTAATTAATAAGAATAATTTTATTTATATAATTATTCGTTTTAACTTTCACTGACGTTTGCATGACCAATGTGACCAACCTTGAAAAACAAAACTTTGCGTATCTTAATGAAGGCCATTTCGATACGCATTTGGGTATCGAAATGACTTTATTTTAGACGCAAAATAGAAAATAGTATATTAAGAAACTAGTTTCAGAATCGACGATTTTATCGCACGCAATCTGTTTAGAAAACGACCCGTGCAGCGGGGAGTTTTCTAAAGGATAAGTGCGATAAAACGTCTTATGAAACGAGTTTTTTATACTATTTTTTCTATTTTGCATTTTTTGTCTTGAAATTTAAAAAAATATTTTTATGTTTTAATGTTTTAAAGAAAATTTCTAAAAATTTCAATTCAAAATAGTAAGCTCTGCGTTTCATTATATTTCTATATATTTTTTTGTTGCAAAACTAGCTTTCATAAAATGTGTATTTTATTAAAATATAGTCAATTTGATATTTTGTTATTATTACTAATTATTTTAATTAATTAAAATATTTAACACTAATTTAGATTATTCTTTAATGATAAGATTAATTAATAAGAATAATTTTATTTATATAATTATTCGTTTTAACTTTCACTGACGTTTGTATGCCCAATGTGACCAACCTTGAAAAACAAAACTTTGCGTATCTTAATGAAGGCCATTTCGATACGCATTTGGGTATCGAAATGACTTTATTTTAGACGCAAAATAGAAAATAGTATATTAAGAAACTAGTTTCAGAATCGACGATTTTATCGCACGCAATCTGTTTAGAAAACGACCCGTGCAGCGGGGAGTTTTCTAAAGGATAAGTGCGATAAAACGTCTTATGAAACGAGTTTTTTATACTATTTTTTCTATTTTGCATTTTTTGTCTTGAAATTTAAAAAAATATTTTTATGTTTTAATGTTTTAAAGAAAATTTCTAAAAATTTCAATTCAAAATAGTAAGCTCTGCGTTTCATTATATTTCTATATATTTTTTTGTTGCAAAACTAGCTTTCATAAAATGTGTATTTTATTAAAATATAGTCAATTTGATATTTTGTTATTATTACTAATTATTTTAATTAATTAAAATATTTAACACTAATTTAGATTATTCTTTAATGATAAGATTAATTAATAAGAATAATTTTATTTATATAATTATTCGTTTTAACTTTCACTGACGTTTGTATGCCCAATGTGACCAACCTTGAAAAACAAAACTTTGCGTATCTTAATGAAGGCCATTTCGATACGCATTTGGGTATCGAAATGACTTTATTTTAGACGCAAAATAGAAAAACTACTTATATTAATTTTTTTTATACATAAATGTTTTGTTGACAACAGCTTTAAAGGCGTAAGTCTTACAACACCACGCATTCTAAGTTGTTGATGAACTTTTTTTTTTCAAAACATTGGTGAATTGGCAAGGAATGAGTTACTCGACACTATTGATATCAGCAAACCATTACTCAGACTATAAGAAAAGAAAACACCAAACAACATCAATAAAATTGTCATTCATTCATAACACGATTCCCCAAAAACAATGAATGAAAAACACGGTGACACTTCGATTAGATTAAAACGTCTTATTGTCTTGCCTCAAATGTGAAAAATTTGGTTGTTTTTTGTATTTTATATTTGGAATACGATATCAACCATAGAATGGATAAACTAAAAAAAGTGATTTGATTACGTGAGGTGAATTTTTTACGAAGGTGTTAAATTTGATTTTCAGGTTATTGTATTCAGGGAAAAAAAGATCTTATGTTGATAAGCTTCCACAAAATGTCGTCATTTTTGGTGGTATAATTGAATAAAAAATGAGTCAGTAAAATGTGGAAATTTATGACAAAAATTAAAAAGTGTTTCAACTTATAAAGATTTTAAAAAAAGATTAAAATATCACATAATTATCGTAATATTTTATCACCACCATTAAATCGTTTTATAAATTAGAAAAACAAAATATATTAATTTCAAATTAAATCACTGTCAACCGTAATCATTCAAAGTCAACCCTCAAACATGTATAAGCAAACCATCATTAGACTGAATTCAACAAACAAACAAATTCTGTTACAAAAAAGGTATGACAATCAATTTCCATAAATTAAAATTTAAACAGGAAGAAATCTTCTAATGTTAATACATACAATTAAAATCTAATGTTACTTGGATTGCACAATATATCAACGGATATTGACTTGTTTTTCAATAAAATTTTATTGATTTTGCTATACAGTTAACAGACATATGGACAAATCACAAAAAGGATGGATGATACAAATAAGTTTTTACAAATTTCCGTCGACATATTTTGAATGATTTATTTTTGTTGGTGAAAATTTCGATGGAAAATGTGATGACCATGGAAAAGAAATAAAAATTAAATTATTGATTCACATTTATATTTGACAGAAAAATATTATATTTTATACAGAATTCATGAGGACCGTTTTTCTTTTTTAGGATTGTTGTGTAGTTTGTCTATGGGTGACATATGACATACTATGTCTCACCATCAATAATATTCATGTCTTGTTTAGTTTGAGTAGAATCTTTGTTGGAAAATAAAGACAAAATTTTGAAAATATGCGACTTTGAAGAAATTTTAATTATGCAATTTGAGGCTGGTAGACTAAAAGCTAGTTGTTGTCTTGAAATTATGATTAATGTCAGTAATGCACGTAATTGGGATAGGTTAAATGTACTTCATGTGATTTTTCCCAGATTTTTTGTGTGTGAAAAATTGAGATAAAGTTTTCAGACTTTTGGGCAAATTAATTAGATTTCGAGAATTTGTTGATGATAAGAAAGGCGCTTGTTGAATGAAATTGCTTTGCTGGCGGGGAATTTTGATTAACGCGCGTATTTGACGAGGTTTTATGTGAGTTTTAAAGAAAGGTGTTTTGTACGTGGAAAAAATTTGTCGATCTTGAGATAACCTTCGCTGAAATTGTTTGACTTGAAATTTGGAAACTGAAACTGTATTATTACCATTTGCAACTATTTTTGTTTCCGAAATTGTATTTTTTGATAACTTCACATAAAGAAAAGAAGCAAAAGGCATGAATGCAATAGCTCAATCATTAAATACATGGGTAGAAGCTGCCAATATTAAACAACGAACCGAACCCAGGTCCGTTTTAGGGGGCCAAGCCTTGGCTAGTTAACTTTGGTTTCAGTCTGGGCCAGTTGTAAATGCCATAAAATTCAGTTTATTATATTACACGTTATTCACCAATCTAATGCATTGTAAACATGTGCAATCCATATTATATTTATCTTTATTTTTAAAATATGTCACTATTCCCACAACCTCTTTCCACATATTTAAAGAGCGTCTGGGAACAAAAATTGGTTTGGTAGACCTGGTCTTATTTGTCAGATTTGGGCCAAGTCTGATTTGCCAGACTTGACCCCAGGACACCAGTCCAAACTTTGTTCAAACTTGGGCCAAAAGCTGTACCACGGGTATGGCCCAGGTTTGATCCCTTAGCTTTTTCTAACCCGAGTATTGATTGTGCAATTAAGATTGTAAAAGACTTTTAAAACAATCATCAAAAAAATGATTGCTAGATTAAACGGTGTTACAAAGCTGTCTTACTAAATTTTAATATTCGTGAATCGATTATTTTTGTTTAATTAATTGAGAATCAATATATTTTGAAACAATCCTCTTTGCATGAGTCGACGCGTGCAGTAAAATTTGTCGGTCTTAATGTATGAGTCGACGTGCACAATCTACCAGATCGACATTTGTCTACATATATTTTTACATCGTGTTTATTATTCTGTCTTGTTTTAAAAATACTGCTGGCTCATGCCATTGAAAACATATATTTAGCAATTCGTGCGACATTTTTAGGGTTCCGTACTTTGAAAACGTAAAAACGGTACCCTATTGGTGAGACTTTGGTGTCCGTCCAAATTTCTACATAATCAATTTACTCACAAACTATAAACGCTATCAACTTGAAATTTTCTTCAGTTATTAAATGTGTTTTCCCACACCTGATGATAACAAAAAAAAAATTGAAATATTTGTTTTTATCTATATTTTATGAACATAGATAAGGAGATAGTAAAACAAAAGTTTTTTTTAAGGAATCGAGTTTAGTCTATAAAAATCGAAAAAAATGGAAGTATTTAAAAAAAAATGTTCATTGAATTTTCGACTGCTTAGTTTTTGAGTTATTATCAAAAACGAGTGGTTTTTTTGACCCCCTCTTAACTTCGAGGGGGTTTAAAGTAGAAATTTTGAAAAAAACTTATTTTTGATCATGGCATGTACGGTGTCATATGAAAGGTGATTTTTTTTTGTAGTGCAAAAGAGTTTTTTTTGTAATTTTCGAAAGCGCAGTTTTCGATTTATTTTCAAAAATGTGAAATTTATTTTTGTCCTTCCTCTTAACTTCGAACATTACAAAAGAAAAAATTTAAAAAAATCATGGGTGTAAGGATTTTGCTAAATCGAAACTAAAATTTTTTTTACTAGTTATAATTTCAAATCAACGTGAAACTATACTAACAAAAACTGTTTTTTTCTCAAATATTATATACACTCAAATATATATAACCCTCAGCGAGCGAATTATATTCGCACTTGCCTGACTTTTTTGATTTGTGAAGAGTCTTCCCAACTAGCCAAATATGTACATTTGTACACAGAAATTAGAGAATATAGTGACATTTTATATTCATTAAATAAACAAGGTGTGTTAATGATAACGAAAGGGTTACTTATTAAATCATATATGTACAAATGGTCGCAAGATGGTTGCAATTTGTTTCATGTTATTTGGTAAAAAAAACTCGTTGGTATAGTTACATTGCAACCAGAACGTATGGTTACGCAATTTCCAATAATTGGGCTTTTGCAAAATTACAAAGAAAAGTTTACTAAAATGTATACTTATGGTTTCATAATGGTTGTAACATCACAGAAAATTAATGTGTATCGGAGATTAGATGTTAAATAATTACTTATGTGTAAATTTTAGGTATTTGGTTACCAGAATGTTTGCAAATTGTCATTTTTGTATAAAATGTATATTTTTGGTTACATAGGTAACCAAAAGTATCATTCTGTCAAAAATTATTAAATTTGGTTTGTGATAACTTTTTTTAAAGTGATTATAATTAATTTTTAAAACAGAAATGTCGGGGCCAGAAAAAACTTTTGAAAACAGCAGTACTTATTATAGGAAAGTGAAACAACATCTAGAAATTCAGAAAAAAGAATATTTAAAACGAATGAAGCAGCTTCGTCATCCTGTAATTTCAAGAAAAGAAGAACTAGAAAGTAAAATAATAACTTGCTCTTCGCCGTTTGTCATTGTTGACACAAATTTGTCAGAACCGACGAAAGAAAACATGGATTGTTTTGCAACATTACACGATTGTTCTGCAGAAAATGTTGCCGATGATTTTAATGATTCATATCAGCGCGATTTAGATGATGGAGTAACGAACGATGTAAATTATGATTGCAATGTTGATTATGAAGAATTTTTCTTTGAGGAAGAAAAAAGTTTCTCCATTGCTGAAAGATTAAGAGAATGGGCGCTCACTTATCACATAACACACAGGGCATTAAGTGATTTATTGAAAATTTTAATAATGTTTGGGTTTTCATGGTTACCTCGAGATAGCCACAGTTTGTTGAAAAGACCCCGATGTAATCAAGTCAAATCAATGGGCCACGGCAAATTTTGGTACAACGGATTAGAAAATTGCCTGCAAAATGTATTTTCCAACATTCAAAAGTCAATAAAAATTTCATTAACATTCAACATAGATGGATTGCTGATTTATAATAGTTCAAGGCACCAATTTTAGCCATAATAGATGGAATTAAGAAGATGCGCCCATTGGTAGTTGGTGTTTACTGTGGGGAAGAGAAACCCCCATTGCAAATGTATTTAAAAGAATTTGTGGATGAAATGAAACACGTTCTAGTTAATGGAATTTATGTTAATGATTTTAAAATTGACGTCAGCATTAGAGGCTTTATCTGTGATTCTCCAGCGCGATCATTTATGAAAGGTGAACAAATAATTTCTAATTCAATACGATAATTATTAAATTATAAAAAACATGTACTAAAAAATTTTAAACTAATAGGAACTGTGAATTTCAACAGTGCTCATGGATGTCAAAAATGCGAGGTCATTGCTGAATACGATTATTACAGAGGACGACATATGAGTTTTCCAAGAATAAATTGCACTTTAAGAACAGATGAAAAGTTTCGCAACCAATCAGATGAAGACCATCACAAAGAGACGACACCTTTAGTTGATCTTTCAATTAATCTAGTTGAAGATTTTGTAATAGCCGATTCTTTACATTTATTGGAACTTGGACTCATGAAAAGATGTCTTCTTGGTTGGGTACATGGTGACTTCAATTTCAAAGCTAAATTTTCAGCAAATGATATCATTGCATTATCAAAGACATTGGAAGACTGTAATAAAAGAATGCCGATAGAATTACACCGAGCTGTAAGATCATTAAATTGTTTAAAATATTGGAAAGGAGTTGAATTCAGAACGTTTTTATTGTATCTTGGAATGATTGTCTTAAAAGACCACTTATCCGTTGAGGTTTATCAGCATTTTCTTAAATTGTGTTGTACAGTTTTATTATGTTCAACGAAAGAATACTCACAATATGTTGACCTAGCTGATATCCTGTTTAGGGAGTATATAGAAGGATTTATCGATTTATATGGAATCGATGCAATTCAGAGTAATGTGCATAATTTGTGTCATGTGGTACCGGATGAATAAAAAATTTGGAGACTTAACTACTTTAAGTGCTTATCCTTTTGAAAACTTCTTGGGCGTTATGAAACATCTATTACGCCAAGGAAATTTACCACTAGAACAGCTTTCAAAACAAATTAGCGAGCTAGAGAAACTTAGTGCTACTATGGAAATAGATGAAACTAAATTACCGTATATTCAACATCGATACAAGAATAAAATAAAATTTACTTATTTGTATATCAAAACTGGAATGATTTTATCTAATGAAAACGAAAGGGATAAATGGTTTTTGTCCCGTGAAAATGAAATTGTTGAAATGATTAATGCATCTAAAACTGCAAATTCTATTTCTGTGTTAGGAACAAGCCTCAAAAGAAAATATGATTTCTTTACGACGCCATTTTCATCATCAAACATCAACATTTATTCAAGTTTTGGTGAACAAAATAACGCAGAACTATACAATTTAAGTGCAATAAAATGTAAGCTGATATCACTAAAATATCAAAATGAGCTGGTTTTTATGCCATTACTTCATACGTTAGATGTAATGAAGTTTAGATAAAAAAAAACAGAAATATATATTTAAGTGGTTTTTATTACATATTTTCTAAATTCATTTGGTTACTAAAATTTTTAGTAATAAATAATAATCACATTGGTTTATACTTTATATACATATTTCATATATAAATATTTTAATAATAAAAATATAAATAAAAATAAAAATAAAAAAAGTAAATTCGTTCTATACATTTAATTACAGATCCTCCTAAATTTGATGCTTAATACCATCTTCTCCACCATCGCCATAGGTGGTTGCATTACAACGATAGACTGAGACAGCAAAACTGCTATTTTCCCCCATATTCAACTCCAAGCTTTCATCTATCTTGCATTCAATTCTATTTCCTCCATCATCGTCACTTATACTAGTCTTGGCTGTTCCCAATTCATCAATAACTCCACAATTGCCTAAAATGTTTTCAATTAATGCTGCATTTCTTGATTTTTGGTTTTCTGTTTTTGTTTTTGACGGCAAGCTCGAATGGTGCTATATTTCAACATAGTATAAATAAAAAATTCCTATTCTCTAAGTGTGTGTAATTATTATTAGCTAATCGTACAACGTCAAAGAATAGTTGAATAATTCCTGAATATTGCAAAAATGCCACTTTGATAGCTCCTTTGCTAGCTTTACCAGTCCACGAAAATTGTTTTAATAAGTCAGGTGAAAAAAGACTTTCTAAAATTTTGTTAGCAACTTTCACACTGTTACAATCGCCACTTCTCCCACCAATTGCCGATAAACTTTTCATCTGAAAGAAATTATTTATGATAAATGAATATGTAAGTTAATCGCAGAAAATAATAGAACATACTATTTTTGATCTAAACTCTGTGGTGCGTAAATTATTTTCAAATTCATTAACTTGATTTACAGTGGTGAATGGGCAATTTATGCTTTCAAGATCAAACAAAGCATCTAATGAGGCCGTTTCCAGAAATCCAGAGTTTTTTTGTGCCATATCAAAGATTTACTTAATCATAACCTGCATTTTGGCAATTTGCACTCCTTGAACATCCATTTTTATGTTAAGCGAATCAATTTTCGCATTTAATATTTGATATTCCACTGAAACTATAGAAACAGAAAATATGTATAATTGCATTTTATAAAAAGTATAACAATTATACCGTCTGAATTAATGTTTTCCATTTGCAGAACTTGAACCTTATTACTGCCGTTATTTTCATATGAATAGCGATGATTTGCTTCTGATGATGTTACTATTTGTTCCTCTGTGGCTAGAGAATTATTTTCGTATATGTAAGCCTCGTGTATTTGTTGAATTTCAGTCATTAGTATGTCATTATTATCATAATCCACACTATATTCGTTTTCTTCAGAGCTATTTATTTGAATTGTGTTTCCGATATTTCCTTCAGCGCTTTCGGTAAAACTTCAACTATATCAGAGTTCGAATTCTTAAAAAAAATATCATGTGTATCATGGAGTTTCTTCTTTGATGGCTGGGATTTATTAACGCGTCTGCGCTTACGTTTATCTGCTTCGTTATATCTGATATATGACGAAATGAAATGTTTAGTTATTAGTTTTTTATTAAAATTGTTTATAGAGATATTTAAACATTCAAACAAGTTTTAACATACCTTTCTTCTGCTTCAGTATCCGTCAGACGATCAACGTAAAGTTTTTCTAGATCCATTGCTTCTCGATAATTTGAGATATTATTTGCTTTTACGGTGCACATATATCTCTCCCAGGTCACTTCTGGATGTGAATGTTCATTTTGTTTATATTTTATTACTTTTTTATCATTTTTTGGGGTATATAATAGAATGTTTTTGTTTTCCCATTTGCTTAGAACAGCCACAAAACATTTTTCACCATTTTCAATCGTTTCACACAACGTGTAAGGCATTTTTTTAGTTTAATCAAAATTGCTTGTAAATTAAAATTTTAAAGTTATTTTTTAATTATTACTTTATTATTTTATTGATTTATATTTGTTTTTTATTAAATAAATGATTATTTTCTAATTTGCCACTTATTATATGTAAAACACATCCAGTTAGAACAAAATCCACCGTTACAATAATCAGAATTAGAGTTGCAATATATAACATTAAACAATGTTGTCATTGTATTTGTAACCCTGTGAACATATTTAAGTAATATTTTGACTTTTTGTCACTAAAATGTATGCATAAAGTTGCAATATTGGTTGTCGTTACCTTTTGCACTATTTTCGATAATATTTTGTCTTTTTTGACAGAACTGGCACTTAAATGTATGCAAAAATCGAAATTCCTTTCGATATTGCTAATTTAACATTTTACGCACATTATGGTATCATTTTCCATTCAACGAAAGGTTAATCACTGAAATGTACACATAAAATAACCAAATGTCAAAATCATCTCAACATTGGTAATTGTGACCTTACGCACACATTTTGGGATGATTTTGTCATATTTTAAAAAAAATGTTACTCATATCTCCGCATAAAGTCGCGATTATAACATTGGAGTTTTTTTTTTAACTTCAAGCGCACATTTTCCATATTATTCACATTTATTTATTTTTATATTTAACCGGCCATTTTAATTTGTTGTTGCTTTCAATATTGACTTTTGTCTGTAGAAGCGACTATATAAAATGAATATTTTATTTTTAAATAATAATAATTATTTTTTAAATATCGTATAAATTTGAAGACCTTTATTTTTAGAGAACTAGAATATTAACTATTACTATAAATACGCGACTGCATGTATTTTTTGTAAATACATATTTTTGACTTTCTAATAAATATAAATAAATAATATAATAACGAAATAATAAATTTCAAAATATGGACATTACAATAAATTATTTAAGTCATTATTTTTATTGATGGAATATGAAAATATATTATTATGCGCATCATTTTGCGAGAATAGTTTTTATTTTTATTTGTATTTTGGTCGAAATATTAAATATGTGTAGGCAAGTAGTGCACGCGCATCATCTTTAAAAATAGGCATACAAAAGCTGAAATGATTGGTTACAGATACTGTCGCAATTCAGTGACAGAAAATAATATAAGGTTACAAAGCATGCATGTAGTGTGCCTTCAATTTGGCACACAAAAATCACCAAGTACGCGTACATCGCGGGTTTTTACACTGAAATGTGTAAACGAAGTGTGTTCTTAAAGTACCAATATGTGCGCTAATAATGCATACGTTTTTCATTTCTGGCTCGTTGGGTTGAGAATTTACTCAACCAGGTATGGTTAAAATTATTTTTGTTTTGATTTTGTACAACAGATGTTGAGTTATTTTATTTTTTTCAAACCACTGATTTTTTCTTGAGTTGAATAGACAAATTTGGTTTTTTTTGTTTAAATTAATTTTTTTTCCTAGTCAAATTAATAATTATATTAGAAAAATATTAAAAAGGAAAAAAAATTACCGATCATTAGAAGTAACGCGTAAAATAAAACTTACGGAAACAACTATACACCTATCCCCCGTTTTACACGGTAGATACGTTCCTGATAAAAACGTGATAATCGAAAATATAAATTTTGTATGGAAAACCGTGTTAAACGAAAAACGTGGGTTTTTGGTCATTTCTTGCAACAAACAGATTCGGTAAAACATAAAAGTACCAGTTTAATCACATAAGATATCGACATAATAGTTAAATTCATTTTCAAAACGAAACATGTAACATAACCAATAAGAAATTTACAGAAAAATAAAAAGTAATTATGCATGCACATACTAGCATTTTGACCTAAATCAAACCTAACTTAACTTGATTCAGTTCGGTGCGACTTGGAAGTTAAATTTGTCATTAATAATTGTGCTTGCTTTCTAGCTAAATCTTGCAAACATCTTCATATTGACTTAAAAATTCGTTGACAGTTCGCAGAAATCGGAGAGCTAGTTCAATATTCGGATCATGTTGTTGAAAGTAGTTGCATTATTTATTATCTTCTGGTATAATGATTGCAATAAAGAAGTTTTAATTTTGGGTAGAAATACAATTTATCCATTTGTAAGCTGCAAATTTTGATGGTGACATGGAGCATTGTCCAGTAAAAGAAGAACCTTAAGTATTATTTTGATTAAATACTATATTACTTGTGGTACGCAAGAGTTATGAGACAAATCAATGAACAATGTGGCTTTAACCCAAGCTTTTGTATTGGCATTCCAATAAATGGAAAGAGTTGTTTATTTCTTTTTACTTGAACGCTTTGCCACCTAAGCCTAATCGCTCTTTAGTATTGAAAACCTGATCAGCAGCCAAATTCTGTAATTGTGAAGCGGTGAAGTGATAAGTTTTTGAATGAACAGAAACGATGGAATTTTTAACGCTTCACCGCTTCACAGTTACAGAATTTGGCTACAGGACAGTAAGATGTACCGCAATTAATTTCAGTCAATTTTAGTGGGTACATACTGTTGTGCGCTTATCAATTTTAAATTTTTGCAAAAAATGCCCGTGTTTAAATATTTCGAACCAACCATGACAGTAAAACTACAAAGCCATATCATTAATTTATGGCAGTAAAACTACAAAGCCATATCATTAATTTATTTTCCATTGTTTTTATTTTTTTTAAATAAAATGTGTTGTGTAGTAGGAATTACAATATGTGTCAAAACAACAAATAAAAACTTTTAACATCACGGTCACCGCAACAACATGCGTTCAACGATGTTGATGGACGCTAATTTTTATTGTTTGTGTTCTTTAAATTTTTTTGAGTTGATAACTAAACAATAAATCCAATCATTTAATAAAATATTACAGACCCATTTTTTCATTATAGGATAGAATAAGATCTCACTGCTATTGCCAGTTTTGTATAATATCTCACGTTAACTCGTATGTCAACAGATAGAATTATTTACTTACAAATTAACTAATTGATACACCTACGCATTTTGTATCTAGCTAATAACGATCTATTGCTTAAAATCAACTGATTTGCATAGAGAATCTCTTTCATCCCTTTGCTGATATACATCACATGTTATTTCAAAATTTTGCTTTGAACACTCGCAGGCGGTTTTTGTTACAAGTTTCTTGCTTTCTTGTTTTAATTAAAACCTGTATGTATATGATCATAAGTGGTATACTGGTATACCAGAAGGTTTAATTAAAATAAAGTAGATATAAGTGCGTGTAATACCAAAATTTGTCTTTTTTTTAAATTTTTTTTTTGGAAATTTTGATTTCAAAAACCGTGTAAAGTCGAAAACGTGTTAAGCGAGTGCCGTGTAAAGCGGGGGATAGGTGTAATATGAATAATTCTGTCGTTGTAGTACCGTGTTTGTTTCTTCATTTGTGTTTTTTTAAATAAAATATAACACAAAACCGTGAATTTTGAATGTTAATTTGTTTATTTGATCAGAATTTAATATAAATGGATAAAAGGAATTTTATCATGAAATGGTTGCACCAGTCTGTCAAATAATTCTTGGGAATAATTCGCTAGTAACAGTTTGCCAAGGATATCTTGTTCCTATTTGGTTTAATCTTGTGATATATAGCATGAGCGTGGAAGCTTGGTTACTGTTTTTTATTCATGACTACGCTGAATTATTATTATTGTTATGATTGTGGTTCAACTGTAGCCTTTACATTTGGCGCAGCAAATTAAAATTTATTTAAATTTTTTTTATGATAATTGTTCAACAATCGCCGTTAAAATCGCAACCCATACATTTAATTAACTTAGTTAAAATAAGCGTGATGATAGGCTAGGTGTGAAGAAGGGGGAGAGGAGTTGGATCTGCTATAATCATGGGGTGAGTGACTCATATATCTACTAAGTTTTTTTTGTGTAAATGTAGTACTAGCGGTGTGAATGTAATTATCTTTTCTTGAATTGGTGTGAATGTAATTATCTTTTCTTCATCAGCATTTTGGGGTCGTCCGAGTTTCTTCTACTCAATTTGTCTTTATCCGTCTGCTCTGTCTCAAACGCGTCCATACCGGTTAATATGTGCTGGATTGGGGAACGCCATTCTCATATCTACATGGCTGTCGCTCGTTGGAATATAATCTTACTAGCACGCCTAGTCCTCCGATTGCTTCTTGTTGGTATTCCTCCTAACCGGATCAGTGTCTATTGCAACGATATTTATGAAAAGAGTGCTGAAATTCGTATGATATGATTTTATATGAAGCAGTTTTTTCGGTAAAAAGAAAATATGACAATACAGTAGGGTGCTGAAGTTGAACAGCAATTTTGATTTACATGATTTTACACTTCTAACAACTTGATTTAAATCTGGTTCTGTAGCTATTTAAATATTTAAAGCAAGTTATTATTTGATTTGCTCTTGTATTAAATCTAAATTCATTAAATGCTGTACTATTCAATATTATATCTTTTTTATTATTCAAAAGTTATATTATTGTGTATCATTAAACAAATTAAATCTATAATAAATTATTAAGTGATAGTACTTTTTATTTATTAAAATTATATTATTGTAATAATAATAAAAAATTGAAGTTTAATAAACATTGTATCATAGTTAGTCTTTTAATTAAATCGATAAGGAATAAAGAATTAACTACAAATAATAGCAGTTAACAATCATTGTAAAGGCAACATTAAGGGTGTGAACTAATACGGTAAACTTTATAGTGGTGACAGCGAGAAACAATAAAGCCAAAAAAAAACTAAATAAATTGCAGTATCAGTGATATAAAAAGTGATATTAAAATATTTAACTAAAAAAACTAATATGCAGAAAAAATGTACAGTATTATGCAGAAAAAAATTTTTAGCTATACCAAAATAAAAATAAGAGAAAAAATGACGATTTGTTCATAAATATTTTAAGTACATACGGAAAAACAACCAAAACAACAGTATAACAATATTTCAACTACAAATGGGCAACAACCAAATCAACATTATAAACCATAATACATTAATACTAATTCAACATAATCATCAGTCCAATCGAAGACTTAAAATAAATTCGTGTCCTCGTGTAAATTCGTGGAAAAATAAAAAAGTGGAGAGTAACTTTTAGTTTGCTGATCCAGGCCCTTCGAGTCGAATAACTTATCATCGTGAATTTGTTTTATAAATATCAAGTTTTTTGTATTAACAATCAGTTGGAGCCACGTCCATTTGGAAATGTTTATATGCCCTAGATGTTGGTTAAAATTTACTGTGAACCGCAATTTCAAAATAAAAGTTCAAAAGGATGGTTTTGAAGTAATAGATAAATCAAACCGAATTGTAGCTGCGGTTTCACTTGAACATTAGCATCGTCCTTTAGGGCACATCAATGTTAATACAATCAAAAAATGTGTAAGGGTTTTGGTCGTTAATATTGTTTTGTGAAGATTACCTGCATAAAAAAATGAAAAAATCAATTTATAGAATATCAGTGAAACGTAAATCAGCTAAGTGTGAATACATGCATAGTGCAATACTAGTGCTCCAATGGAAGAGATTGGTATAGGAGGTATTTGTTTCTTCTTGCTGATCAAATATGAAACAACATGTTTTAGATGTTATATTCTTAAGTCTTTGAGTGTTTTAATTCATTTATTCCAATGATTCACTACATGATTAGTCTACGTTTAAATATTTTCGTTTTGATAATCATATAATGGCTCATTGTAAACATTGGATAATTTATTTTGTGATTGTGTTGTCACGACGACATCTTCTACTACCGTATTAAATCCGGGTGGCAGTAACAGTTAATTGGATTGTCACCATCAACATTACGACAAATATTACCATGCATCACCCATTTATTTTGGTGCAACGATTTTTGATTATATGATTCAAGAATCACTTATTTATTTTGGTCAAACAATTTTAATCATAATATTCAACAATCACCTATTTATATTGGTGCAATGATTTCTTGATTATAATATTCAAATTACATAAATAGGTCATTGAACAACACCTGTTGTTTTCTATTATTTTTGTTTGGATCAATGTGAATTGCTAATCTTATTTATTTATTTTTATTTCCATTAACAATAGTTACAACGATTAACGCTGTAGCAACGAACAGTTTTATTGAATTTCCTTGGCTTTTTTTAGTGAAGATCAATTTACAAAAAATCGTCATAATCATTTATGCAATTAAATGAATCTTAAACAAGAAAGAGATAGTTGAATTATTAATGTAGAATTTTGTGTCATTGCACTATGCAAATAAAAATTTGTCATTATTAATTAATTATTTTTGTTTACTCAATGTTCATTAAAAAATAATTAATTTTTTTAAAATTATAATAGACTGAGAGACAGTGATCGGCATAATTGACCTTAAAACGTGATTTCAGCATGTCTTCCGTTTTGATATCTTAAAGTATACAATCTTTTTTTATTTAAAAATCCAATGGCAGACACTTACTCCGGTTCCTAGTATTTTTCTTAAATTTCAAAGTTTTAAAATTTTATGAAAATTTACTTTATTTCAGCAAAGCTGAAATTTGTATATGTTATTTACATTATTATTATACTATACTTATATATTTTAATTGGCACACACAGGGCGGTTCCAACATGCGGGCAGACGCTATAAGGATTTCTTTGTCTGAATGGGAATGAAAGCTAATCAGTAGTCATACATAGTGAATAATTTTTATGAATGTTATAATTTAATAGTCTGTTAAGTAATAAAAATATAATTTCTTCTAAAGAAATAAACAAAATTTTTTAATTTTCATAATCATATGATGGAGAAGGTTTATTGAACATACACAATGACTATACATTTTGAACCTTTTTTGAATGATGTCTTTCTTTCTGATAGAATTCCAACGAAATGTTTAAGAAATGTTCTTCATAGCTCTGAAATGTAAACAAAATGTCAAGCTTTATTTTTTCGTTCATACTTTAGGATAGTCAAGAGAAGAAAAAAGTGTTCACATTTGTGGAGTTTCATAATAATGAATATTTATTATTTTGTGAGTTTACTGTATACCTGGAATGTTGTAACGGTTTTCTGCTCGATTCCATTCGTTCTCAAATTTTTAATAGAAGCACGTGTAATTTATTTTGTATTTACATTTTTAGGGTTCCGTTTTTTATACGGAACACTATTGCTAAGAGTAAAACGTGTTTTTCACATTATTTCGACTATCTCGATTAAAATAAATCCAATGAACTTGAAATTTGGCATGCGTATAAAACTAATCTGTCCACGCAAGATGACGGATTGAAAAAAAAAACAAATTGGATTTCGTTTGGTTAACAGGGTTACGATGTGAGGCTTTTGAGAAAATAAATTTTTATATCGAGTCAAGTAGGGTATCATATGAAAGGGCTTCACTTCAGTATTTCTAAAAAATATATTTTGGAATTTTACACCCCACCATTTTTTGTGTAAATCTAAATAATAGCGTTTTCTGTATGTTTTCTTCCCTTGATTAGCTCCGAGCCTAAGTAATCGAAAATCTTAAAAAGCATTTTGAATGATAGAAAAATTAGTAAGTTTTTAAAGAAAAATATAGCGAAGTACCATATACTAATAATTATACTTATTAAGGGGGTGGATATGAGAAGGGGTAAAAACATCATTCAAAACCCGGTCAAGTGGGGTGTCATTTGAAAGAGCACCAAAATTAAGAAACACTACAATTTTTTTTAGAATTTTGCGATGCCCCGTTTTTGAATTATTCTCAAAAAAGTGCATCAAAAAGTTGGTCCCCCCCCTATACGTTTCTTCGTTGATTGACAGAAAAATTTGAAAAAAACCATGGAGATAGGAAATTTGATAAACCCTTAACGAAAAATACAGCGAAGCCTCAAGTGATTTTATTTCTATGTGTTTAGGGGATGGGAGTTGGGAAGGGTAAAAAAAAGGTTTTTTGATCCGGTCAAATGGGGTGTCATTTGAAAGAACACCAAAATTAAGTAACATTACAATTTATTTTAGAATTTTGCGATGCACCGTTTTTGAATTATTGTCAAAAAAGTCCTATTTTTAGTGTTAACACCACACAAACCTTAAACTTCGTCGTTGATTAACAGAATTGAGTCGTTCCTTAGCTACCATAAACAGCTATGGATAACATTTAACCTAAAGTAATATTTTTTATATCATTTAAATCAATTTAGATGAGATTGACATTTACTATTGATATTTACGATGAACCATTTATTTTGATGTGTCTATCTATGGTCTGGCAATACAACCCCTTTACAATACAACTTTATGCTAATTATTTTGATATTGTTTTCTTTACATTCACGGAACCCTTGGCGAGCGAATTTTATTCGCACTTGTCTGACTTTTTTTTTAAATTTACTTAAAATTTTAAATCATGGCAGATGAATTAATCTGTGCATTTTGAAATTTAAATGCTATAAGTGCAAGTGTACATATCTTTTCAGAAGAAAACTTTTAAAAAATGTCAGACTGTTTTGCGTTTATGAAAATTTCATAATTTAAAATATAGTGATGTTATTTTATCACTTGAACATTTAGTTAGTGGCTTTCATCGTACTTATTACAAGACATTTACAGCATTAAAAAAATTATTATCATACAAAATAAAAAATTATAGAAACGTGTTCATCTTCATCTCAGTTAATTACACACTCGTTGCCGCAATCAATGCAACAGCCGTCAACTTCTGTCTGTATCCCCATTTTAATTTGTACGCTTTGTTAAAATAAATATATAACTAAATCTGTATGATTAAGAAAATGAAAAAATTTTGTTTAACTCTAGAAGAAATTATATTTTTATTACTTACGTCTTAAAAGACTATTAAATTATAATATTCATAAAAATTATTCACAATGTATGACTACTGATTCGCTTTCATTCCCATTCAGACAAAGTAAGCCTTACAGCGTCTACCCGCATGTTGGAACTGCCCTGTGTGAGTTTCTTAAAATATATATGTATAATAATAATGTAAATAACATATTCAAATTTCAGCTTTGCTGAAATAAAATAAATTTTCAGAAAATTTTAAAACTTTGAAATTTAAAAAAAATACTAAGAACCGGAGTATGTGTCCGCCATTGGATTTTTTAATAAAAAAAGATTGTATACTTTAAGACATCAAAACGGTAGACATGCTTAAATCACTTTTTGAAAGTCAATTTTTACGTTTTTTGACTTGCGGACACGCCCAAAGAAACCATCGACGGGGATAGTGAATACACATTTCGGAAAGAAAATCGTTCCAAGTAATAAAATTATATAATTGGAAAGCAATTTCACTAATAATTGAAAAACAAATATTTATAAATATAAATAGAATTCTGGTTGATCCTGCCAGTAGTTATATGCTTGTCTCAAAGATTAAGCCATGCATGTCTAAGTACACACCCTTGTAAAGTCAAACCGCAGAAGGCTCAGTATATCAGTTATGGTTTATTAGATCGTATTCATAATTACATGGATAACTGTGGTAATTCTAGAGCTAATACATGCAACAGATCACGATCCGCAAGGAACGTGTGCTTTTATTAGATTAAAATCAATCGATACATTAGGTATACTTGTTTGTATACTGTATCGTTTTTAATATGAATCTGAATAACACGTTGATCGCATGGTCTTGTACCGGCGATGGCTCTTTCAAATGTCTGCCCTATCAACTATTGATGGTAGTATCTAGGACTACCATGGTTGCAACGGGTAACGGGGAATCAGGGTTCGATTCCGGAGAGGGAGCCTGAGAAACGGGTACCACATCTAAGGAAGGCAACAGGCGCGTAAATTACCCAATCCTGGCACGGAGAGGTAGTGACGAAAAATAACAATGCAGGACTCAATCCGGGGCCCTGTAATTGGAATGAGTACACTTTAAATCCTTTCACAAGGAACAATTGGAGGGCAAGTCTGGTGCCAGCAGCCGCGGTAATTCCAGCTCCAATAGCGTATATTAAAGTTGTTGCGGTTAAAACGTTCGTAGTTGAACTTGTGTCAAGCACAGGTAGTACACCATAACTGGGTTAGTACAATACTTTGATGCTATGGCGTATTACTGTAGTGATATAAGCTGAATATTCTTTTAATTAGAGGTTTATTCACGTGTAAATCTGTTTCAGTGCTCTTAATCGAGTGCTGTTGTAGAATGGTACAATTACTTTGAACAAATTAGAGTGCTTAAAGCAGGCCATTTGTGCCTATATATTCTGTGCATGGAATAATGGAATAGGACGTCTGTTCTATTTTCAATTGGTTTTTAGATCAAGACGTAATGATTAATAGAAGCAGTTGGGGGCATTAGTATTACGGTGCGAGAGGTGAAATTCGTGGGCCGTCGTAAGACTAACATAAGCGAAAGCATTTGCCAAAGATGTTTTCATTAATCAAGAACGAAAGTTAGAGGTTCGAAGGCGATCAGATACCACCCTAGTTCTAACCATAAACGATGCCAGCTAGCAATTGGATGTAGCTACTCCTATGGCTCTTTCAGTAGCTCTTCGGGAAACCAAAGCTTTTTGGCTCCGGGGGAAGTATGGTTGCAAAGTTGAAACTTAAAGGAATTGAAGGAAGGGCACCACCAGGAGTGGAGCCTGCGGCTTAATTTGACTCAACACAGGAAAACTTACCAGGTCCGAACATAAACGAGTAAGACAGATTAATAGCTCTTTCTCGAATCTATGGGTGGTGGTGCACGGCCGTTCTTAGTTCGTGGAGTGATTTGTCTGCTTAATTCCGATAACGAACGAGACTCAAATTTCTTAACTAGATGCCGACAGGGTTATGGTGTTGAAACTCTATATGTGCTTTTTCCTCTATTCTCGATACTTTTCGGAGTATTGTTGTAATAAGTTTAAGTACGTACGACAGGTACGGAAAACTATACCTAGCATCAATATGGAGTTTGCTAACATACCGCAAGTCTGCCGATCACTGGCTCTTAGACTATAACATGTGTAGTGGGAGTATTGAAATAACATTGTTTTAAGATTTAAATGTTCACAGATTAGTCATGAACTTCTTTAGTTCAACAAAAATGTCAGTTTTGAATAGCATAAATACATGATCTTGTATAGAACAACCTAATGACGGTCTTATTTATTTTTTATTTCTTTGTCGTATGATAAATTAATAAGTAAGTGAAAAGTTTTTATAAAACAGCTAAATCAATCAGTGCACAAAATTTGCTAAACAATTTGTTTATCTCTACTTGCTCAGATCCTGATTCTGTTAGTCGTGCCCGGCTATCTTCAAAAGAGAATGAGACTCTTAATCTCAGGGTTCGGGTTCGATACCCCCACATTGTGCTACAGATACTTCAAAATTGTTTTATAATGTATTAATACACTAGAAAATACAATTAAATCATAAACATCGAAAAAAAAGGGGATACACTTGATTTATTTTGTCCCAGTTTGCAGTTATGAGTTAAATTTTTTAATTCTACAATTCTACTTACGAAATTTAAAAATTGAGTTTGTTTACCGACAGAATGAAAGATTAAACAAAGTTATTTCTCTCTTTTAATTAATATCTAGAACACAGACACTAGAGTCACTTGGGGTTTAAATGGTATTCATTATATGGTTGAGATTCAGGCGTTTTGGATATTTTATAGCCTTTGCTCTAAATCCTTTTACAACCGATGTTGTTGATCATGATTGTTAATACATTCGTACGACTTCTTAAAATAATCATACAACCATCTTAAACTGTTACATTTACTCTTGAGTCTCATATACATAAAAATCCAAATAAAATTTATATTAAACAATAACCATATTAATATATAAAAGTCTATAGCCTCATTAAGAATTCATTTAACACAAAATATTTTGATTTCCTTTCTATTATTTTTATTTCAGTTTTATCTTAGTTTTTGGATTAAGGATTGAATTTGGAAATCCTTAAATATATTAAAAAGCACGAAAATATCATAGAAAGAATGTAAACATAATCCGCAGAAAAATAAAAGCAATAATAAAATCGGAATCATATGCGAGAGTGTAGAAATTTATCCTTAAATTTATTTTTTCTCTGAAGTATTTATCTAAAGTTAAAAGAAAAAGTTCTTGCTTTTGTCTTAAAGTTCGTTTTATTATGGTTTTCACGTATCGTTTGGTTTCGGTTAATTTTCTTTTAAGTTTTTTCTTGTTACATATTAAAGAAAGTATTAAACTTGACCCATTTTAATGTTTTTATTATTTTAAAATGTGAATAAAGTGGTTAGACCAATGTTCTAAGAATTAAGGATCTAATAGTTTGGTATTTTAAGGAAATTATGTTTTTTATATTCCTATTAAATTTTTATCCATTACTTGTAATTTTGTTTAAGATTTATTGGAATTATTCTAGGACAAGTGAACTTAACAACAAGAGTTAGGGTAGGGACCGCATTCCTACTGTGGTTTGTGAGAAGTAGAGTAAAATAGCTATGATCTCTTTTTAATATGTTTGTAAATTTTGTGGTAGAAGAAATCTGATCTTCACGGACTTCGCGAATTTTAATTTTAAACGGAGATGAACAACATTGAATCTCAGATCACGTTTGCACACTTTTGAGTTAAGAATTTCTTCTCACTTTTATTTCGTTTTAGTGTTGAAGACTTGTTCTTTACCATCCAACCACCGTTATAATATTCAGGTTGTGGCTTGATAATTCAAAGTCATATATTCTTGGATAATCTGATCGGTCTAAATCTTTGATATGCGTAAAAAAGCCAATCCACAATAAAAGGTGACGAGAGGCGTTGTTTTCAATTTTCATGGTATATTTAACAAAAATAAATAAATAGAATGACTATAAGGGCTACATGTAAAATTTTCACGTATCGGTAAGATTTCGGCAATTTTGTTTCTACTAATATGCTTTGTGTGTTGAGTGGCCTAGTGGTTAGTACGCTGAAGTTCAAACTCAGAGAACCTTGGTTCTACTCCCACCTAGGTCAAAGGTTAAGGAAAACATTAACAATAATCAAAACATCGGTTTTTAAATTAACCGATAGTCAACTAAAATTCCCATATAAAGCCAGTCTATTAAAACTGAGTCTTCAAGTGAAACTCGACCATTAAAATTAAGTGAACTGATGAAATTAATACCGGTGAAGGACATTTTTTGACAGTCTACGTTCTTATATGAAACATTTACGGCACAAAAAAAATCCAACAAAACAAAACCTGCTGCGCCTTACAAAAGCAGAGGTATTAAAAATTACACTAGTTTACAAGAAAAATCTCCCGAAATAAAACCCAACTTTTCTTATAGATTTGGACCTCCTGAGCACGAATATTATATTCATTTTTTTGGTTAGCTCTTGTTTTTGAGATATTCACGAAAAACCAACTTTTTCGGTGATCGAAAATGTTATTTCGGTTTTGAGTCTCATATTTTACAAAACAAATAAATTAAATATATTAATGAAACAAGTGCATAGTAAATATGCTATCAAATATTTTGAGCTATATTTTGTAAAAATCCATTAAGGATTCTGGAAGTTACAGTCGAAAAATTTAAAAAAATACGAAAAATTCACGTTTTTTTTCAAATTTTTCCATTTTCGACGCCATAAATTTTGAACAAATGAAGACACTAATTTTTTTTAATTTCTTGGATCCTAACTTTAATTTTCTTTCCTTTAAGCTAAAAGAGACGAATATTGGTGCAGTTTGCACCAAGTTATTCAAGTTTTCCCAAAGAAAGTCAAAACTCAAAATTTGGAAAAAATAATTTTTTGCTTTATTTATTGTGCCACAAATAATAATTTTAAAAGTTCAGTCGTTCTCAAACATCAGTAAGGAATTATTTTAAAATAGTAAAGTATAATTTCCATTTTTGTTTTCGAAGTTGGGAATTGGATCGATACGAGCCGTATTTAGAAAAATATAAAGAAAAGATGATGAATTGTGAGGAGAGGCAAAACATCATAACATCAGAACTATTTAAGAAAGTTCAAAGTTAAGCCCCTATTTATGTCTATTAATACCTGTAAGGTTTGTTTCTTCTTTTTTTTTTTTGTTTTTTGATAATGTAAATTTTTTTCTTTCACCGCCCACCTTGTGTTACTCCTTACGTTTATGATCATTTTAAGTTTAATTTAAGAAAGCAATTGCTTCTCCTTTTTAATAGTTTTTCGGTTTTCCCAACTTTTGTTTAATTAGTTTAATGAGGTTTCTTTTTGAGTAGATAATTGTCGTATGACTAGTTGCAAATATAATCTCTCTCCGGATAAATTTAATTCCAAACATTCAAGTGAAAATATTAATTAAAAAAGAAAAAATATTACATAATATATAAATTTTAAATAGTGTATTGTTTTTAAAAACCAATAAATCAATAGTGATAGCTGCCTTGTAAAGCAACATAAATTGTTAGTAAAGTGTAAATTCAACTTTATTTAAATGGCATCGTCAAGAAGTTTCAAATGTAAAAATAGCCCAAATTCATTTTGTTTTGTTTTTTGTGGAAGTTACATAATACATACTGCTAAAAGAATCACCCCATTTATAAGAACTGCATATCTTCATTACTATTTGATATTTTCCAACTCCTAAAATAAATCCGAGGTGGGAGGAGCTAAATCATGTCAAAAAACTTCACAAAAAAATTTCAATTTCGAGAAAAATCATATACAAATAAAATAGAACTTTTGTCAAAAAAAGACATTTCATAATCAACTAACTGATATTTTGCAACTCCTCAAATTAGTCAAAGCTGGGAGGAACTAGATCATGTCAAAAAACTTCACAAAAAAAATCTCAATTTCGAGAAAAATCATATACAAATAAAATACAACTTATGTCAAAAAAAGACATTTCATAATCAACTAACTGATATTTTCCAACTCCTAAAATAATTCCGAGGTGGGCGAAGCTAAATCTACTACGAAAAGAACTTATATATAAATCAATTATGTTGCAGAATTTAAATTATTTTTATAAGAATTTTTTTTTTCCCAATTTTGAGTTTTGACTTTCTTTGGGAAAACTTGAATAACGTGGTGCAAACTACACCAATATTCGTATCTTTCAGCGTAAAAGAAAGAAAATTGAAGTTACTATAGGATCAAAGAAATTAAAAAAAATTGGTGTCTTCATTTGTTCAAAATTTATGGTGTTGAAAATGAAAATTTTAAAAAAAAACGTGAATTTTTCGCAATTTTACAACTTTTTCCGACTGTAACTTCCAGAATGCTTAATGAATTTTAACAAAATATAGCTCAAAATGTTTGGTCGCATATATTTACTATTCACTTAATTCATTAGTATATTTAATTTGTTTATTTTGTAAAATATGAGACCCAAAAACCGAAACAACATTTTTGATCACCGAAAAATTGGTTTTTCGTGAATATTTCAAAAACAAGAGCTAACCAAAAATAATGAATATGATATTCGTGTTCAGGAGGTCCAAATCCATAATAAAAGTTGGGTTGGGTTGGGTTTATTCAAAATTCAATTTACAAATTCTTCCATACTATTTTTAGCAGACAAAAACATTATTGGAACTCACTTTAAAATATCTATTCTATGCCTATCAGTACACATGTAAACATCAACAATGCATGATCCGCAACTTATTTAAATGAAATAACTATTCCACTATTTGGTGATGAAGATGGGTTTTTGCGCTCTCATTAAACAGACGTCTCAGGCATCTCAGAGACATCTCAGTTCGTGAATTTATTTAACAATTTTTCGTTGTTCAGATTCGGGATCCATCGATTGTGATTTTTGTCAATCTATTTCACCTAAATCTTATTTTATTCATTCTTTACCGTATGTTGGTTGCCATACTTTATATATCCCGTTGGCAAAGGTTATCGATAAGCCCTGTTTTTAATGGCAGTTTATTTCCTTTTGTTTCTTAATTTATATTGCTTTCCTTTTCTGTGTAATGAAGTTGTTGGTCCTATATACACATGTATACATAAGGAAATAAACTGCCAACTGCTATAATAATTAAAAACATCAAAGAGATGACATCATCTCTTTGATGTTTTTATTATTTAAATTAACAGCATTTTGAGTAAGGTATATGGGCTGACTGACAACCCCTCTTAAAAATATAATATTGTACTTTTTAGTTTAATTAAAATTGTTCATCCTGTTTTTTTTGTATTAGCTCATTTGTCACGATCTCTTGATGGTTTTTATAAATATTAACTTTGCTAGGATTGCTTGGATATTTCTGAAATTGTGCTTTAGTATCTGTTTGAATGTATTTAAGGTCGGCCTCATTTCTCGTAAGTTTTGAATTTTGAGACAAAATGTCGGTACATTTGTACTTTTCCATCTTTTAAACAATTCGCTGAAAACAACTTCAGATAAAAGGAATTAAAGCAACGACAGAAAAATAATTTCTTTATTCTCTTCCATTTAATTATATCAGCTTTATTTGTATGTTTTTTCGATAATAATAGTATGTATTATTGTATTGTTTTCTAACCTATAACCTAATGAACTTAACCTATTGCCTAATGAAAATTTTATTCAATTGGTATGATTCCAATTGGTCGAATTGTTTTGATTTCGTTAAAATTATTTTCAAATTATAATCACAATTGCTTTGATAAGTTTTGTTCAAAAATCAAATTTTAATAAATTCTCTTATTTCGTTTAGTTGAACTTGGTTGATTGTATGAGAAGGGCGTTTTTTATCATCAGGGTTTTTTTTATTAAGAAATTTGATTTATCAATTAACACAATAAAGATTTATTGTTTTAATTGAAGAAAATGTGTTTATTTTTTATAATACACAATTCTTTTTTATAATAAAATCTTTGTCAGAGAATAAAGTATTGTAATCGATTCGTGAATAATGAATTTTATTCTCTCGCAAATTAAAATTCTCGCTCGTGCCTCGCTCAAATTTTAAACTTTTGCTTGAGAATAAACTACTTCATTATTCACTCATTGATTAAACTACTATTATTGAATATATTAGATCGTTAAAGTGTTGTGTATTAATTTCAAAGTCAAATTAAACGAAAGCAATTCCAAAAATATTGAGGTGCTAAAATCTCAAGCTCTGATGTATCAAGACTTCGGTCTGGGTTAGGGATTTTGATATAGTTTTCGGCAAAAATGTTTTATGAGGACATAGTTTTTAGTTTTGGGCAGCGATATATAGCAAACATCTATGGAAAAGTACAAGTATTTTATCTCTGTTTAGAAATTTATTACAAAACTAACACGAAACATTAATACGTTGCCGAAAAATTACAACAGATTGTAAATTAACATAATTTAGTGAAAAGATTATACAATCAGCAAACTATTCAAAAACCTCTACATTTAGCGTTTCAAGAAAATATTACAAAATCGAAAATTCAAATTTCTTTCGAAATTCCTAAAATATTGTAAAAATTAGAATAAAATCAAAAATTAAAACTTTTTTCAAAATTCTAAAAAAATGCCAAAAATTATTACAAAATCAAAAATTTAAGCTTTTCCAAATCAAAAATTTGATATTCAAAAAACTTTTTCCAAAATTTTAAGAATATCGCAAAAAATATAACAAATTCAAAAAAAATTTCTTCAAAATTCCAAAAATATTCCAAAAATTATATTAAAATCAAAAATTGATTCAAAAATGAAAATAATTCTTTTACAATTTCTTTGACAATATTTTTTTGACAAACTTATAATGCAATAATCTAGTTTTTGGTCTTACATACCAATCCCGACCATCAAGATTTCTCCAAATTCAATGTTCCTATTCGTAATTACTTAAAATGAACGTTTTTTAAGCAAAAAATATGCATAATTCCTTGTTTTGACACCCTTGAGATTTTTTTGACACACTTCTGGTACACTTATCGAACACATCGCCCTTTTGGCTCTTACCATTGTGTAAACCTATTTTTAGAACAAACATTTATGAAATCCCTCCAGCGCTTTTCTAGATTTCGTCGGATGTGACGGCCGGCAGACAGACATACATTTTTTTACCTTTTTAGAATCAGTAGGTCCTAAAACGTCGAGAAATACCAAAAAAGTGGGGGTAAGAATTTTGACTTTTAACTCGAGAATGTAATACTTAGGTCTTTCAGACCGAAGTAAAAAAGGACTGCTTTACGCATAATTTCGTAAAAGTGCATTTTACGGTTTACTCGTACAGAAAATATGTTTTTTAACCCTCTGCGGTCGTATAGAGATACTTACCAAAATGATTTCTTTAGGCATAGTAAAGAAAGTGAAAATCTACCCAACACCGTGGCGGTCCAATGCTAATACATTTGGCACCATGCGAAATACATGCTTTTACTAAAAGAATTATATATAAATCCTAACCTAATTTGCCTTGTGTTTCGAATTAATAAAAAGTAAATTCCTCCGACCATCCTCTGAAATATGAAATCTCTAAAAGTATACCTGCACAAGAAACAGTCTAGTTACCTTGAAATTTGTTAAAAATTCTTCTAAATTCTGCAGATTATGATTGAACCAATTTGTCTCGATCGAGAGTTCACCATAAGAGAAAATAAAAAAACATATGATCTCAAAATAGTGTCGTTTTAATATGTTTAGTTTAAATCACTGCATATTTTGAAAGTATAGTGTGCGCTACAATATTGTGAACCTTTTCCCACGGCAGGAAGCATCACGATTGCACTGTGATGGCACGACATGCCAGCATGCCGTGGTAAATTCATGACGTTAGTGACGGTACGAGTGACAGCACAATGAGTGCACAGTGACGGCAAAACGTGTTTAAACTCGCCGTTGCAAATCCAGGGCACACCATGGCAGTGTGTTTTGTTTTTGGTGTCCTATTGCTGCCCCCTAATCTTTGTTTTTGGTGTCCTATTTATAACGTCAGTCATGTAAGCTGGTCTGAGTCTGACAATTGAAATGGAAATGTCCCGGAAACGCTTGATTACGTTGTATGGAACCTCATATCGTGCTTATATAAACCTGTTTTAATTGTATCCACTCTGATGAAAACAAAATCGCACTCCGTGAGATCTTTTTGAATGTAAATGTTCTTTTGAGGATCCTAAACCTTTGCAAAAGTAAACGTAAATGTCTTTGGTGTTCCTCAGGGGTTTGGCTTGCCGCCAATACGTCGCCTATACACACAAACACGAATTATCAACAATTATAAATTTAAATTTTTAAATTTAAATTTAAATTTTTTTCTTTGACCACTTCGTCAGTAAAAGCTGAAAAGTATGAGCTGCGTTTCTCAGACCATAAGACATTCTAAGGAACTCGAAGAGATCATAAGGGATAGTAATCGCAATTTTGTGTATGTTTTCCTCAGCAAATGGATTTGGTGGTAAGCACGGATAAGATCGATTGTCAAAAATATAGTACAACTTTTGAGATGCATATCCATAAGATGCAAGAAGACCCATATCCGTAAGATGCAAAAAACCCTGTATGTGTGGTATAGGGTATGGAAATCGAATGGCAATATCGTTCAAACGTCAATAATCCCCACACGGTCTCCAGTCATTTGGCTCTTTCTTTGGAACTAAATGCAGTATGGAGATGAAACACAAGATGAGGAAGGCCTAATCAATCCTAGTTGAGACATATGAGAAAATTCATCTTTGGCTATTTTGAAATTTTTAGCCCCCAGTCGTGCAAAAAATAGTTCTTTACTGTCGTAATCTATATACCACGGTGTGTTTGACTGGGGCGTCGAATTTGGGCTCCTGTGTAAGGGTAGGGAAATTTGAAGTGTTTTCTCTGTAGATTCCATGAAAATCAAACAAACGTTTTGAAGGCTTTTTATCTAAATACGAATTAGTATTCCTTGCTAAATTTGTAGTTGAATCGGGCAAGCGCTTGCACTTGAGGGCGAATATTAAACCAAATTTAGTCAGAAAGTCAGCACCTATCATAGGTTTACTATAACGGACGCTACGGCAAATGAGTGTCGTAATTCTCTGCGGAGACCCAAATCTAAGTTCTACAATTTAGAACCATAAGTGCTGATCTGCGATCAATTAGCGGCTGTAAGGACATCACGTGGGGGTAACCAATTTATAGATTTAATTATTTCAAACACTATATTTGTTTAAACTTTATATAATTCACTTTTAATATTTGTACTGAATAAGTCTATAATTTCCAAGTTATTTACTTATAATATTTATTTTTGATAACACAAAGATTTAGATTGATAACACAAAGAGACACCCCACATGATAGTATGTGTATAGTAGTAGAATAGTATTGAAACTTATTTGATAATTATTTGGCCTATTAGCTTACGAGAAACGCATTTTCAGAATGTGTTACATATAATGACGCATTTTTACTCCTGATATTCTATCAGGAGTAAAAGTGCGATATGTATAATGCATTTTAAGGAAAGTTATATACACTCAGAAAAAAAAACGATGCGTTTGTTACTTATGCGCTATAGTAACTCTAAAATTGTAAACATAACGTACGTTTTTCTAAAATTTACTAGTGCAAAGTATTGATAATTTAAGTAATATTATCCTGTGCCACGTTAATAAAGCAAAATTGGAATTGTAAAATTTTTAAAAATAAATTTACTACTGAAACAGTAAATTTTGAAAGATGAAAACAAAGTTACCTAATGGTCGTTACATTTACTTAACAATTTTGTAAAACATAACCGTCGAAAAATGCTAAATTTACATGGCAAATAGTGCTAAACATACTTATACACACGCGTATATATAATCCACTATTTACCCAAAGAGATTAACTTAAGTATGCTGGAAATTGCTTATATGATACGTACTTTTTACTAAGGCATCTTTAAATTTACGTTTTCATAGTTTGAAAATTACGTACGACTTCGAGTATTAAAGTCATATAAAACGTAAATTTTACTTAAAATAATAGTAAAATTTACATATGTGTAGCTGTCAATTTATGCAGCACATGTTCTTACGTTTTGGCGTGGCGTTTTGTTTGTTTACTAATTTTGAGAGATATATGTATTTCTTTTTTTTTATTGTATTTTATGTTTTGCTCTATAGCTAAAAATCTAGATTCAAAAAAATCTTTTTAGGGTGAAAACTCACTTTTTTTGACCAAATAAAACACGTAATGTCAAATAATAAATTGATCTGAAAGCAAAAAATGTCAGAACAATGTTTTGGCAAAAAGAATTTGACATATATATAATTGTTATTTCTGTGATACCTTAGTTACATTATTATTATTGTCGGAATAAATTTGAAATGTTTAGGTCTATATAATTTAAAAATAACTACAGAATCGATAAATTGAAATGCTGTGAAATTGAATTTTTATGAATAAAAAGGAATCATTTTTATGTTATTTTAAAAAAATAATAAAAATGTAATAAAAATAAATAGTGGTCAGTCTGTGAATCGAACCCTCGAACGTCCTAAACTTAAGCATCAACATAATATTCATAAATAAATTGATGTAAATAATTATTTAGATAGACGAATGATTAATGCTGCTGCCTTGTACACAGAGGTCTGGGGATCGAATCCGGGTTAAGTCATAAATATTAATAATAAATAGCATTTTATCTTTACAGGGCCCTTCTTTACCCGCTGTTAATCATTGCCGTGTATAAAATTCTCTCACCCTGAATTGATAAAAAAACGATTAATAATTGCAAAAAAACTAAATTTTTTTCATTTTTTTGGTGAGACAAGATGGTAGCATAACAGCGCAAAATGTTTTACATGCTTTTAAGTAGATTTTACTTAGTCAATTTTGTTTAGTTTACTTATGCCTCCGCTGGCTCAATTCGTACGTCATTTTCAGTTAAATTTACATATACTTTACGTTAAATAAGCTATCGTTTTTTTCTGTGTGTATAAATGTTTTCTGAAAGTTGTTTACAGCAAAAACATAAAATGTAGTGGCTTTAAATTGTTAGAAATGTCTCACAATATACATTAGATTTTCAGAATAAAAAAATAAAAATGGTTGAACATTTGGAAAATTCACCACATAGAAAGAACCAAAATTTTGTCTACTCCGGCCATTTTGTAATGGTAAGCTTTGTGTAGGTGTCTCAATTAATGCCCGAAGAAGTTCATCTAGCACTTTATGGAGTGACAAAGATTTATTTTTCTCGATTTGAACATTTGTTCCGATTGTAACATTTGGGCCTTGGATGTAGAACATTCCGTTTGTACCATTTGCTGGATGTAGAACACAAGTCAGATTGGCTAGAGCTTTGTAAAGAGGAGTTGTTAAATTTATTCTTGGATTGGCTATTGCTCAAGAGGTCAATCTAAGCTTCTTTTGGATTAAGACATTTTAATCAATTTAAATAGAAATCTTGGATGGTTAGCTAGACTCCTAGACATGTCCTAAATTGATTAAAATTTGTTGCATGTGGACATAATTTTAATTGTTTTAGAGCAAGCAGTTTTTAATCTAGTTTTGGATATTTTCTCTACCCTAAAAATCAATTTGTAATGATCTGGGATCGTCAGAGCGTTTATTAAATTTAACAAATTCGTTAAACGAGGAACGCGAGTCGAATTGATATGTGAAGTGAGCATGTATAATTTGTTCTGCGCTTGGATATTTTTTCTACCTTAAAAACCAAGTTTGGATGAATTGACAGATGGCTCAACGGCATTTGTAAAATATATTGCAGTACGTTGGATATAGAGCATTATTCGGATTGGATGATTTTCTTTACTTCAACAGGCAATATTGAGTTGTACAACAACCGTTTAGGCATATGTAGGTATTATCATATCATACTGTACGATTTTACACTATACTTTTTCTACGATCAAATTAAAAAAGTTTAAATAAATTAATTAGAAATAATCATATGAAAAGCGTAACGGACGAAACTCGTCGAAGTTCGTGAATGAGTTTGTTATGATTATTTTTGTTACCACCTTTTTATAAACTGTTACCATGATATTTTTTTAAAATGTTATTTACAGTTTCATAATTCAGGATGCTGTCAATGAATTGTTAGACAAATCATGAAATCATTTATGCATCAGTTTAGCATTTGTATAAATTTCATGGATTTCTCATCACAGCCATTGTCATGACAATATCGAATTATTTATTTTTTTATTCCGTAATATTGCTACTAAATGTAGTACTTCACTGCTACCCAGGTGATTTTATCAGAATAAATAAACAATAAGAAAGTGTCCCACATTATATTACTAAAAACTGTATCATAACCGACTATGTCTAGTTTGGTCGTAGAAAAAATATCTTTATTCTCTTCCATTTAATTATATCAGCTTTATTTGTATGTTTTTTCGATAATAATAGTAAGTATTATTGTATTGTTTTCTAACCTATAGCCTAATGAACTTAACCTATTGTCTAATAAAAATTTTCCTATAAAAAAATTGTCATTATTCAATTGGTATGATTCCAATTGGTTAAATTGTTTTGATTTCCTTAAAATAATTTTCAAACGCAATTGCTTTCTTTGATAAGTTTTGTTCAAAAATCAAATTTTAAGCTAAATTCTCTTACATATTTCGTTTAGTTGAACTTTGTTGAATGTATGAGATGGGCGTTTTTTATCATCAGGGTTTTTTAATAAGAAATTTGATTTATCAATTAAAACAATAAAGATGTATTGTTTTAATTGAAGAAAATGTTTTTATTTTTTATAATACATAATTCTTTGTCAGAGAATAAAGTTAATAATTCTCACAAATTGCTTGAGAATAAACTATTTCATTATACACTCATTGATTAAACTACTATTATTTAAAAACTGAAATTTTTATTTAATAACAATTTGACTAATCATGCAATATTTATTTTTTTTCCATTCTAGGTAAGAGACCTTGGAATCAATGATATTATTTGATAACTATATTTATAACAATACAAAGTGACATGTTAACCGTTTCGCTCTTAATACACCAAAAAGTAAGATGTTTTTTATGCAAAAATGTATTATTGTACATTTTATTTAATATCAGCATCAGGCGGAAACTGATGAAACTTTTTGTTTTATGACGTATGTTACAACTATTTTATCACAAATATTTTTTTGCAGATTTTGCAGTGTTCTTACTGATGTTTTTTGGCGATTAGTAATTTAGAAAATCAATGGGTCTCAAGAGTTTTAGCTCTAGCTCGTTATATTGCTTTTACAGCAATAGTGTAATTTTGACAGTCGACAAATATTTCCAATAAAACAACCCGTTTCCTGTTTTTTTTGCTAGAACTGTCTAATAGTCAGACAGCCACTATTCCCATAAGAAACGTGCAACAATTTATCAGCAAAACCATGAGAAACGAAAATCAAATAAAGTTTGACCCATTTCTGCTTCGCTTTACGTAGGTTGAAGATAAAAGCAAACTCATAAAGAAATTAACTTGGGAAATCAAATTTATTATTTTTATATAATACAAATTTTTTAGGTTTTGGTTTGATGATAATGTCACAAGATGTTGATACTTAATTTAATACATTTCCAGTTAAGTGAATTTATATGTTAAACTTTTATAACATAAATATTTTGATTTGAAACAAAACATCTGGAAGGTATATCATCATAATTCATTTATTACTTAATCAAATTAAATAAATAATTTTCGTAAATTTATTTGTGTATCATTTTGGTCATCAAAATTTGATACACAAATGAACCAGTTCGTGATAACAATCACAATATGATTAATTATAAAATAATTTTGCAATTAGGATAACAAAAACTTAAAATTAAGATGAAATCTTTACACACTACTCATATTAAAGTCGATACCAAAATCAATTTAATTTAATTTAATTTATTTAATTTAATAAAAATAAAATAAATAAATAATATATATATATATATATGTATATATATATATATATATATATATATATATATATATATATATATATATATATATATATATATATATATATATATATATATATATATATATATATATATATATATATATATATATATATATATATATATATATATATATATATATATATATATATATATATATATATATATATATATATATATATATATATATATATATATACACTGAATTCTCTTTTTATGCGATAGATACGTTCCTAAGATTAAGATGAAAATTAAGATGAAATCTTTTTATGCGATAGATACGTTCCTAAGATTAAGATGAAAATTAAGATGAAATCTTTACACACTACTCATATTAAAGTCGATACCAAAATCAATTTAATTTAATTTAATTTATTTAATTTAATAAAAATAAAATAAATAAATAATATATATATATATATATATATATGTATATATATATATATATATATATATATATATATATATATATATATATATATATATATATATATATATATATATATATATATATATATATATATATATATATATATATAAATATATATATATATATATATATATATATATATATATATATATATATATATATATATATATACACTGAATTCTCTTTTTATGCGATACATACGTTCCTCAGAAAAAAGCATAAAAAAAAATCGCATAAAAAAGACACTACCTACATTGAATAAATAATGATAGGTTCCGTATTTTTCGAAAACCGCATAAAACCAAATAAATAACCAAAAATCGCATAAAATGGACTATGTTACCATTCTTGGAGAGGATTATGTTGGGTACCTATTGAAGGTTTGAAGAAAAAAGGGTGATAGATTTAAAACAAATTGAAATCAGGAGTCCAAAATTAGTATTTTATATCACTTTTCTTAGAAATTAAATGATAATTACACCTAGTCATTATCTTCACTTGATGACAATGCTCGCGACCATTTGTGAACTGGTATGAAATCACTATCATCATTGCTATAGACGCTCAATAATTCGGGTGACAATATCAATTCTCCCTCATTATATCCAGTGATAATTTCATCAGCTGGTGTTTTTGCTTGATTGACAACAAAATCTGTTATTAAACTTTGTGACGATTTCTGCAATTGTTTAAGAAGTTCCTGATACCCAGAAATGCAAATCTTCAGGTCACGCAGGAATTAAAATGCCCGTTCAGAATTCAGTTTATTGTTAATAAAATAATTTTCTATTGAGTTGTTAATTTGAAGACCTTCTCGAATTATTTTTGCAGTGAGCGACGCAGGTTCACTGTCACATCACTATGATTTTTTGGATTTATGACCGGATCCAATGCTTCGATAACATTATCATCACTTAAGACCTTATAAACAAGCAATTCATCGACATCATTCTCGTTAAATGTATTCTCGCCACAAGTTACATGTGCTAAAGCAATAATTTCTTCAGTAGTCGATTCTTGATTAATTGCGTTTCTGTTTGTAATGCAACGAGACCATAGTTTTTCCAACACGCATTTAAAGTTTGTGGTCTAATTTCAGATAGCAGAAGTAGCATGATTGATACAGTGTAAAATCGATAACTTTTTTCAAACATCTGCAAGTGTCCAGTTGATTCAAAATAAATTGAGAGGTTCGTTTTACATAAATTTTTTAAAAGTAGCAATTTTGGCTTGATCTAATGGCTGAATAAGGCTTGTTGTATTAGGTGGAAGAAACACCATATTCAAATTTGGATGTTGTAACTTCGGATGCGACGAGGCATTTTCAACAATCAACAGAGCTTTAAAATCAAGTCCCTTTCGCTTCAAATAAAGTTCTACTTCCGGGATGAAACAACTATTAAACCACTCGGTGAAAACAGCAGATGTCACCCGAGAATTTTTGTTCGCCATCCAATGTACTGGTAATTTTTTTAAATCCTTACCTTTCAGAGCCCGAGGTCTTAGCGATCGATTAATAAGCAGGGGTTGGAGCAACCGATCTCCTGATGCATCACTGCATAGTAGAAAGGTTAATCTATCTCTGGCTGCCTTAAAACCACTTGCCTTTTTCTGAGCTTTCGCAATGTATTTTCGGGTGGGCATTTTTTCCAGAACAACCCCATCAGTCTCATATGCGTTGCAAATCTGATTGGGACAGTAACCACCTTCCTCAATTATTTTTTCCAACTGTTCAGGCTAATGCCTGGCAATCTCCTCATCTGCTGATGCAATCTCGCCAATAATCTTCACGTTGTGAAAAGCTTTTCTTTTTAAAAAAACAGTAAGCCACCTTGTGCTTGCTGAAATGCTGTACCGGAATAAACGGTAGAGTTCTAGTTGCTTCAATTGGTCGTAAGAGCGTAAAGTTGGGCTTAAAACGTTTTTCCTATTTTATTGATTATCATCTAAAATAGAAAATCTATGAACCTGAATTTTGAGATGTGTATAAAATTAACCTAATAAGAAAAATTAAAAATGTCATTATTAAAATGTTTCGCCAAGTGCCGACAGTCGACACAGTTGAAATCACAATTGAATTTAACCTATTAAACCTAACCGCTTATGGCGGATACAAAAAAAGTCGTTTTGTTTTACGGGGCTGCGATGTGAGGCCTTTAAGAAAATACTTTTTTTTAAACGAGTCAAGTAGGGTATATCTAAGGGCTTTACTTCAGTATCCTTTAAGCTTTTATTTCAGAATTTTTAACCATACAGTTTTTTGTGTAATTTTGAACAATAGCGTTGATTTTCTTTCCGCTTAGTTTCGACCTAATTGGTCGAAAAACTTCAAAATTCTTATAAATAGAAAATGTGGTAGCATGTGGTTCCATGACCAGTTGACTCCAGCTTCGACATCCTATATCACAAAGGTCTTGGATGATGTTGTCTAGCTCTTGCTCTTCGACGAACACCAGCTGGTTGTTGTTAGGACGCTTTTTTATCAATCCGGTTGGATTTAATGAATCCGATTACTTCGCAGCCTCGAAGAAGCTGTCTGATTTCATGATTTATTCAGATTTTATACTGATTTTCTGCAACTTTACATGAACCATAAATTTTCGTATGACCTTCCCTCGAAAGTTGATAAAATTCTACAATCGGAGGAAATCGGCTTTTACATCCAAATGTAAGCACGGGTCGGATTAATGCTTTGGAAAGTGTGAGTTTACACGACTGCGAAAGATGTTTTGATCACAGGAGTTTTGAGTATGAGTAGAAAACTCTGTATGCGGCCGTAACTGCATGTCATTTGACGATGTTTTTCCAGACCCGGGATATTTGAAACTTTCCACGCATTCCACTTCAGAGTTGCCAGTATCCAGATTTTCGGGAGGTATGTTCCTAAATGTTAATAAAACTTAATGTTTGCCGGAGTTAATGCATAATCCAAGTCGTTTAGAATTTCTTGCTGTGAGAGACTATCCTTAATTTCGCTTGTTCTACGTCCGAGAAGTACAATATCATCTGCGAAGCCAAAAATTTGACTAGATTTGTTTAATATGCAGTGTTGTGTCTCAATTTGGCTTTTTTTTATCGTGTACTCAAGCGCCAAATTAAAAAGTACGGGAGCGAGTGCATCATATTGTCATACACCTGATGTTATATCAAATGGATCGGAAACTGACCCTTCTACTACTATTCTACAGTTTGATCCCGATGTTGTGAGTTTACACAGAGAAACAAGTTTCGCTGGGATACCAAGGCATATGAGTGTGGACCAAAGTGCTATCATATGCTTGCTTTAAATCAACATGTTTTTTCAGAATCATTTTTAAGGTCATAAAGAGAAGCATCCTTAAGGTAAAACATTGACTCGGCGAACAGGAGGAGTCGACCAAGTACGACATTAGCTAGTATTTTATATGCAGCGTTCAATAGTGCGATGCCACGATAGTTCGCATACTTTAGACGTTCAACTTTCTTATGTCGTGGAACAATGAGAACTGTTTTCCATTTGGAAGGTAGTTCTTCTTGGTCTCAGATTGCATGAATCATATCGTATATACGTGAGACCAGAGCTGCTCCTCAATTTTTAAATAGTTCTGCGGGGATTCCATCGACACCTGGTGATTTGCCCGTTTTCAGTTTTTTAATGGCAGCTTCCACTTCTTCTATTGCTGTGTAAGGAACAACGATGTTCCCAGTCGATGGAGCAATTGCTCAAATAGGATGAACTTCATTCGTCCTATTCATTAGATCTTGAAAGTGAGATCACCATACTGCCAACACAACACGTTCATTTGTTGTAAGTTCATTATTTCAGTTTTTGATGGCTGTAGATCTTGGGTGGAAATCTTTTGTCAGCATGCATTGACAAAGCAGTCTTTTGAATTTCCATTGACTACATGTTGGTTGATGTTTTCAAAACAGCTATTCATCTGTTCGCGTTTCTTTTTATGTAGAAGCTTTGCTGAGGCTTTCCTAGCGCATAAATAATCAGCTTGGCAGCTTCGGGTGTTCCTTGTTAATCATTTTTCTTGCAGTATTTCTTTATGTTCCACGTTTTGGCGGCACTCGTCGTTAAACAATTCATTATGTGATTTTGGTGGTGGTTTGCCTATTGTAGTTTGTGCTGCGGCTATAATGGTTGAGTAAAGCGTTTGCCATTCTTTTTGTATGTTTAATGGCATATCAGAAGAGATGTCATGCTATTATATATTTTGCGTTATTTGCCGGATGTTTAAATGCATCGAAATTCCATCGCACGGTATTTTTTCCTTGTCTATTAAACGTAAATGACAACTTGCACTTTTACTTAAAGATTACAAGCATATGATCGGTATCCATATCAGCACCTCTGTATGATCGAACATCAGTTACACTTGGAGAGTGTCTCTTAGAGATCATGCAGTGTTCGATTCTATATTCCGTTCTTCTGTCATTTGAATTCCAAGTTGCCTTGTGAATTCTCTTGTGAGGAAAGAAAGACAATAACTAGATCATACATCATAGTCAACACGGCTGCGCGAAAACCGTTATTGTTACTGGTATGATGCAAGCTGTTAGGGCCAATATGTGTCTTAAGTTCTGCACTTCTACCAATTTGAGCATCGTAAATGTCAATAGCGATTCGTTTTTTATGTGGCTATGATTGACAGATCATAAAAAATCTACAACGCAACTTTATGTTATTTATTTTTAATAGTTTGTTCTTCTACTGTTACGGAACCCTCGGCGAGCGAATTTCATGCACACTGGACCGTTTTTTTTGGTTTTGAAATTTTGTGATTTCTTTTATGCTTTTTGTATTTATTATTCTATATTTTGATGTTAAATTTTTGAATTTTTAGAAAAAAACATATCATTGGAAAGTACTTTTTATAAGAATTAAAAATACTTTTCCAAATTTCCAGCCGGCAATCCTGGTAAAGAAGAAGGAGACACAGAAAAAGTCGCATAATTCCAAAATTGTATAAAAAAATTCGAAACCGCATAACTTTAAAATCGCATAAAAGAAAATCGCATAAAAACAGAATTGAGTGTATATATATATATATATATATATATATATATATATATATATATATATATATATATATATATATATATATATATATATATATATATATATATATATATATATATATATATATATATATATATATATATATATATATATATATATATATATATATATATATATATATATATATATATATATATATATATATATATATTAGGGTGGCCCTTAGATTACACTAGAATTTTTTTTTCATTGTACAGTTTGCGGCACCCTCCCATTTCGTGTGAATACTCATAAAAATATTATTTGCAAAATCTGATATCAATCGGTCAATTCTAAGACGTGCCTCCGACCACATAAAGTTGAGAAATTTTGTTCTGGACCCTAAAAAAAAATTTTTTTTTTTTGTGCAACACCCTCTCATTTCGTGTCAATACCCATAAAAAAATTATGTGTAAAAATTGAAATCAATCGTTCAACTCTAAGAGGTGCCCTCGGCCACTTAAAGTTGAGAGGTTTGGTTGTGGCCATTACAAAGAAAAATTAAGATTTTTGTACGACACCCCCCCATTTGGTGTCAATACCCATAAAAATATTATGTGTAAAATTTGAAATCAATCGGTCTACTCTAAGGGGTGCCCCCGGCCACTTGGAGTTGAGAGGTTTTGTTGTGGCCATTATAAAGAAAAATTTAAATTTTTTGTACGGCACCCTCCGATTTGGTGTCAATACCCATAAAAATTCTATGTGTAAAATTTGAAATCCATCGGTCAACTCTAAGGGGTTCCCCCGACCACTTAAAGTTGAAAGGTTCGGTTGTGGCTATTACAAAGAAAAATTTAAATTTTTTGTACGACACCCTTCCATTTGGTGTCGATACCCATAAAAATATTATTTGTAAAATTTGAAATCAATCGGTCAACTCTAAGGGGTGCCTCCGGCCACTTAAAGTTGAGGGTTTTGTTGTGGCCATTATAAAGAAAAATTTAAATTTTTTGTACGACACCCTCCCATTTCATGTCAATACCCGTAAAAATATTATGTGCAAAATTTGAAACCAGTCGGTCAATTCTAAGACGTGCCTCCGGCCACTTAAAGTTGAGAAATTTTGTTCTGGACCTTAAAAAATTTTTTTTCATTTTTTGTGCGACACCTTCCCATTTCATGTCAATATGGGTATTGAAAAAATTATGTGTAAAACTTGAAATCAATCGTTCAACTCTAAGGCGTGCCCCCGGCCACTTAAACTTGAAAAGTTTTGTTCTGGCTATTACAATGAAAAATTCAAATTTTTTGTACGGCATCCTCCCATTACGTGTGAATACCCGTAAAAATGTTATTTGCAAAATTTGAAATCAATCGGTCATTTTTAAGGCGTGCCCCCAGCCACTTAGAGTTGAGAGGTTTTGTTCTGGACATTACAAAGAAAAATTTAAATTTTTTGTACGACACTCTCCCATTTCATGTCAATACCCGTAAAAATATTATTTGCAAAATTTTAAATCAATTGGTCAATTCTAAGACGTGCCTCCGGCCACTTAAAGTTGAATAATTTTGTTCTGGACCTTAAAAAAAAAATTTAAATTTTTTGTGCGACACCCTCCCATTTCGTGTCAATACCCATAAAAAAATTATTTGTAAAATTTGAAATCAATCGTTCAACTCTAAGGGGTGCCCCCGGCCACTTGGAGTTGAGAGGTTTTGTTGTGGCCATTACAAAGAAAAATTTAAATTTTTTTGTACGACACCCTCCCATTTCATGTCAATACCCGTAAAAATATTATTTGCCAAATTTGAAATCAATCGGTCAATTCTAAGTCGTGCCTCCGGCCACTTAAAGTTGAGAAGTTTTGTTCTGGACCTTAAAAATAAATTTTTTATTTTTTGCGCGACAGTATATATATATATATATATATATATATATATATATATATATATATATATATATATATACATATATATATATATATATATATATATATATATATATATATATATATATATATATATATATATATATATATATATATATATATATATATATATATATATATATATATATATATATATATATATATATTTATATATATATATATATATATATATATATATATATATATATATATACATATATATATATATATATATATATATATATATATATATATATATATATATATATATATATATGTATATATATATATATATATATATATATATATATATATATATATATATATATATATATATATATATATATATATATATATATATATATATATATATATATATATATATATATATATATATATATATATATATATATATATATATATATATATATATATATATATATATATATATATATATATATATATATATATATATATATATATATATATATATATATATATATATATATATATATATATATATATATATATATATATATATATATATATATATATATATAATATATATATATATATATATATATATATATATATATATATATATATATATATATATATATATATATATATATATATATATATATATATATATATATATATATATATATATATATATATATATATATATATATGTATGTATATATATACATATTATTTATTTATATTATTTATTTA